>JAHWFP010193649.1:18240-48894 GCA_023313725.1 Lithobius niger
CCCCCCCCCCCCCCCACCCTGCTTCCCCGGTCCCTACGAATTACCGAGTAAGCAAGAGAATCACATAGCATGGCATCAGTAACTCCACAGCCCAACCAAGACTCTACCACAAAAATTATGTCAAAATTATCCCCATGCAAAAGATCTAAAAAACAGCCAAAATTTCTCACTACGCTTCGTGCGTTCATTAGAATGCAGGATACATTTTTGGCAGACAGTGTGTTCGAGGTTAATGGCACTGGGACTTCCCCAATTAAACATGGTGGTTTTCCGATGGAGTGAGAACTTTGACAAGGTTTGATTGAAGCACTGATTTTCCTTTGGCTGTCAGGTGTATTTGATCCCGTGCAAGTAAGGTATGCTCCCTGCAAATGTCCTCGTCCATTGAAATAAAAGAGATGTTTCCGCGAACACAATATCTGGCGAAGTAGTGTATTTGTATGGATTATCTTTTTATCCAACTCCCTGCAGGAACGACTCAATCGAGGAAACAAGCCAATGATCGCAATTTTTACTGTTGGGAACTTTACCCTGACTGATGATACACTGTCATATACGGATGAAACAATTCGATTTGGAGAGTCCTTGTCGATACTGTTTGCTCCAACGCCCACTATCAATGATCCGAGGGAGTCCAGTTTACCCACAATTGGTTCCAGCCTAGCCGAGAGATTCTTAACTTCAAGAACTGGGAAAGTCCAAGTTTTAGAGTCCGGGTGGTTTCCGCCACTCGGACTTCTAACGTTTGAGTCCCCAATAATCACGGTGTGACACTTCCAATCGGCAGCTTGCTGGCCATTCGGTCCAGCTGTGGAATTTTTCTCGCTGTCAGGTTTAGTACCCCTGTGGATTCCTGGTTTCCCGTGGCTCTCTTCACTCCTTTTTGTGTTTTGCGAGTTACAGAGGATCGAGACATGACGATTTTGAACAACTTGATCTGGGACAGGTCCACCTTTATTGGCGCTACAAACTAAATCAGCATTGTTGTTCACCTTTGCCTGCCTCTTGTTGTTCCTTCCCCGCCGAACAGTAATATTTCTATGTAAATTTGCTGGAAGCTGGATCTCTGGAGTAATCACATTTCCATCCCAGCTAGTTTCTTGGTCAATGTGTGCTGAAATAATTTCCAGCCTCCTATCGTTCGAAGTTTTTATCTTGACCAGCAACTCCACTCCGCCATTGGTAAGGTTTGTAACTTGATCCTGAAAGTCGGGTTCGTGTGTCTGCCGCTCCTCCAGTCTCTTCTGAAATGCGTCCTCGAATGCCGCTGCTCTTGTCTCCAGTCTTGAGAAAAGCATCTCTGCATGATCCTCAGGCATACGTTGCTGCTTCAGGAAGAAATCTGATGACCACTGATTAAAAACATCAACAAAATCTTTAAAACGGGCTTCAAGTGCATGAGAGATCTGTTCTGGGATTGAGGTAAGTTTAGCACTGATTTCTCCCAGATCAATGTCTTTTTCAAGGGTGAATTCTTCCAGCCGGCCCAAAAGCTTTGTTGAAAGATCAAGAATTGCAGGCCGATTTAGCTGTTCCTCGTCCCGTTTATGGGCTGTGAACGACAGGTTTGATCTCTGGCCCAGTGGTGTACTCTGGGATGGCTGAGAAGGCACAGTAGGTGTTTGTATTGTGTCAAAGTACTGTGTTCGACGTCTTTCGTTGCGCCTCCGGTGCTCAAAATCAGATGTGGAACGTGGTTTTCTTGGCGATTTGCACATACTGCCTCTGACCCAAAATTTCTCCATTTCAAACGAAGCGATGCTAGGAAAAAAACCAAAAGACACAACCTCCCACCCTCGAATTACAATTGTCCGCAGAAGACTTTCGCACTCCCCACATATAAACGGTTTCTTTCCACAGTGTACTAAATTTCGATTGACCGGAGAAGTCTATCCACATTCACCACACTCAAAAGGTTTTCCTTTTTTCCACTTTGCCAAGCAATGTTAATGTTTTCTGCAAAAATATTTTCCACACCCACCACATTCAAACTGTTTCTTTCCACTGTGAACAAGTCAGAGTCCTGCCAAATTTCAATTCACTGCAAGAGACTTTCCACACTCGCCACGTTCAAACGGTTTCCTGATACTGGGTACGAGTTTGTGCCGTGTTAAATTACAATTAACTGCGGACGACTTTCCACACTCGCCACATTTAAACGGGTTATTTCCACTGCGTGCAGGTTCGTGCAATTGTAAATTACAAATGACTGCATAAGACCTTCCACAATCACCACATTCAAACGGTTTTTCTAGATACCTGAATGGTTGTTTGACGTCAGCCTTCTTTTCTGCGTAAAATACCATCCACTTTCAACACGTTCAAACAGTTTCTTACCACTGTGAACCGGTGCATGCTGTGCCAAAGTTCAATTGCATGTTGGAGACTTTCCACACTTACTACATTCAAGCGGTTTCTTTCCACTTTGTAGAAATTCGTGCTATGTTAAATTTACAATTCGCCGAAAAGGACTACCTACAAACACTACAATTGAATGGTTTCTTTTACACTGTGGGCAGGGAACTATGATGTTACTCTTCTTTTTGCATAAAATACTTTCCGCACTCACCACATTCTACCGGTTTCGTTCCACTGTCTACTAGCGTTACAAGGACGTCACCACGAAATTGAGTGTTCATAAAATCCACAAAAATAACTCACAGTCAAAAAGATAGTTGCCAACGAGGCACTGGATCCTTATGCACTCGATTTTAACTAGGATGCCGAGTTAGCAGTTGTCAAACCAAGCCAAAAATCACAAATCAGGGGGCGAATTTCACCACCACATCGATGGGGGCAGCCATCTTGCTTTAATAGAACACTAAACGCAAAAGTAAACGGTTCCCCCCCCCCCCCCTCCAGTGGCGTAACTACAATGAGGCAGAGGAGGCAGTTGCCTCCGGGCCCACAGACTTTGGGGGCCCCCCTCACTGGCTCCAATTTACAATTTGTTTGTAACCACAAAACATTAGAAAGTAAGTTATTGCTGTAGTTTCGTGAAAAAATTGTGTCTTATAATGTAAAAACTTAATTGTTTTATTTTGTTAGAAAGGGGTGGGGCCTCTACTGGGCTTTTGCGTTTGTGGCAAAAACTGCAATTTTTTTTTATGAAGGGCCTCCACTGGGCTCTCGCCTTGTGTGTCAACAACTGTATTTTTTATGAAGGGGGCGGGGAGAAAGGCAGGGGGCCCTCCACTGGGCTCTTGCCTTGTGTGGCAAAACTGTATTTTTTTTATGAAGGTGGGGGGGGAGGCCTCTATTAGGCTCTTGCCTCCTTGCGTGACAAAACTGCATTTATTATTTTAGTGAAAGGGGGCCCTTCACTGGGCTCTTTCCTTGTGTGACAATAACTGAATTTTTTTTATGAAGGTGGGGCCCTCCACTTTACTGCCGCCTCCGGGCCCCAATTTTGAAGTTACGCCTCTGTTCCCCCCTCCTGTTTGCATTGTTGGACTACTCCGTGCACTACATCATTATTGGAGTCGCGTGCTTCTTCATTGTTGGGCAGAGATGCGGACATCGGTAGATAAATAAGTTATCGCCTACTTTCCTCGTGCAAAGAACTAACAATCGCTTGGGCCTGCTGCGGCCCTCGACATTGTTAGTTCTCAGCACTCCGGAAACAGGCGATAACCTATGCTTCTCAGCCGGTTCGGCTGCCTTACCATCAAGTTTTTTTTGTCGTTCTGCGGGCACCCATGGTGGGATTGAGGAGGTATTTTTTGAGCAGAATTCCAAAGTTAACTTTGCAACACGACTAATTAAATTAAAGAAGTCAACAATCGGCATTAAAGCTAATACATTTTTAACCGGCAATTGTGATGGTTACTGCTTTTACAATATAAATCGCCGTTGCAGTGCACGATGTAGGTGTGCACCTCACTATATTCGGAAGTGGCGTATGTAGACAGAAGACCGGCTGTGACTAAGTAGTCGGTGCGGCCGCTTGTTTAAAAGGTTTTCAATTTATCACATCAAAGCAAACGAAAATAGATTTTGGTGCGCATATTTTGGCACAGCAACCCTCTTTCCCCAATGCACCCCCGTTTGCCCTCCCTCCTCCCCGAACCTTTCCTGGTATTCATCTAGGAAGGCTGGATGATGGATAGGATCTTGGAACAGCTCCATCAATTCAGCACCACCACATCTTGTAATCGTACTCAACTAAATACCGACAATGTGTGCTCGATTAGTGCTCGAAAATTAAAATTAGTGCTCATTCAATAAAATAATTTTAACACTTTCTAAGGTGGTGGTGCCAAATTGATGCTGACAGCACAACCCTCTATGATTGGCTGGAAAATAATGTGACATTTTTTAGTGCTCAATTGTTCATTAGTGGTCGAAAATCATAGTGCTATACAAGTCCGTAAATTATCACTCTTTTGATGGGTAGGTGCTGTTCACGCTGTAGCACCACCCGCACTGAACGGGTCAAAAAAAGTTCCTTTTTACTGCTTGAAAGTCAAAATTGGTGCTCTTTCAATAAAAGTATTATAACACTTTTTATTGAAAGAGCACTAGTTTTAATTTTCGAGCGCTAATGAGCACTAATCAGGCACTAAAAAATGGGACATGTTTGCAGCTGTTCAGTGACAGTGGTGCTGCTGGGTCAATTTGGTCCCGCCATCTTTGGAAATGTTATTATTACTTTATTAAAAGCGCACTAAATCTAATTTTCGAGCACCTAATCTAGCACTAAAAATGGGACATGTATGGAGCCACTCAGTGCAGGTGGTGTTGCATGGTCAATTTAGCCCCACCACCTTTGAAAATGTGATAATTTCTTATGGAAAGATCACTAATTCAAATTTTCGAGCACCAATGAGCACTAATCGAGCAGTAAAAAATGGGACATGTTTTGAGTCGTTCAGTGCGGGTGATGCTACAGCATGAACAGCACCAACCCAACAAAAGAGTGTTAATTTACGGACTTTTATAGCACAATTCTAATTTTCGAGCACTAATCGAGCACTAAAAATGGGACATGTTCTGAGCCGTTCAGTGCAGGTGGTGCTACAGCATGAACAGCACCAACCTAACAAAAGAGTGATAATTTACGGACTTTTATAGCACTAATTCTAATTTTCCAGCACTAATCGAGCACTAAAAAATGGGACATGATTCGAGCCGTTCAGTACGGGTGGTGCTACAGCATGAACAGCACCAACCCAACAAAAGAGTGATAATTTACGGACTTTTATAGCACTAATTCTAATTTTCGAGCACTAATCAAGCACTAAAAAATGAGACATGTTTTGAGCCGTTCAGTGCGGATGGTGCTACAGCATGGACAGCACCAACCAAATAAAAGAGTGATAATTTACGGACTTTTATAGCACTAATTCTAATTTTCGAGCACAAATCGAGCACAAAAAAATGGGACATGTTTTGAGCCATTCAATGCGGGTGGTGCTACAGCACGAACAGCTCCAACCGAACAAAAGATTGATAATTTACGAACTTTTATAGCACTAATTCTAATTTTCGAGCACTAATCGAGCACTAAAAAATGGGACATGTTTCGAGCCGTTCAGTACGGGTGGTGTTACAGCATGAACAGCACCAACCCAACAAAAGATTGATAATTTACGAACTTTTATAGCACTAATTCTGATTTTCGAGCACTAATCGAGCACTAAAAAATGGGACATGTTTCGAGCCGTTCAGTACGGGTGGTGCTACAGCACGAACAGCACCAACCCAACAAAAGAGTGATAATTTACGAACTTTTATAGCATTTATTCTAATTTTCGAGCACTAATCGAGCACTAAAAAATGGGACATGTTTTGAGTTGTTCAGTGCGGGTGGTGCTACAGCATGGACAGCACCAACTAAACAAAAGAGTGATAATTTACAGACTTGTACAGCACTATTTCTAATTTTCGAGCACTAATCGAGCACTAAAAAAATGGGTCATGTTTTGACTCGGTCAGTGCGGGTGGTGCTACCAAGCCTTATTCACTTTCTCCAAAATCTGCACAACTTTCCGTCTATAGCTCGTGCGATCAAAACGTGCTGCGCCATCTGTAGGAAGCGACTATACAAACTATGCTTCACCACCACTACTTCCGGGCAAATCCAAGATGATGGTGTCGTGCGCTCACGGCGGCTGCTCGATTGATTCCCGACAGTGCAGCAAACCACACATGCATGGTATTACATTTCATAAATTTCCCAGCAAGAAATGGTATCCATATATAGTTTTGAAGTGGGTGAACGCCATAATAATAATGTTTGTTCGCTGAACTTACCGTGTTGATAATGAAAGTGAAACGCTGACAGGGCCGCCAGTTCAATTGCGCTTTATTTAACTACGCTCTGAGGCAGGCGCTGGTCACGTGGCTCAACCGTCTTTTCCGCAGTTTGCACTCTCGTGGGAAAATTGAGCAACTAGAATCTCTGTCCCGTAGTTTTGCACGTGTTGTTTGAGCGGTAAGTTTAGCAAGTGAGTTATCCCGTAACGAAAGTGTAGTTATTAATCCAAGGTGCTACAGCGTGAACATCACCAACCCAACAAAAGAGTGATAATTTACGGACTTCTATAGCACTACTTCCAGTTTTCGGGCACTAATGAGCACTAATTGAGCAGTAAAAAATAAGATATTTTTTAAGCCAATCATAGACGGTGGTGCTGTCTCCATCAATTTGGCACCGCCACCTTTGAAAGTGTTATAAATATTTTATTGAATGAGTACTAATTTTAATTTTCGAGCACTTCTGAGCACTAATCGAGAACTAATTATCGGTATTTAGTTGGGTACATGACGTGGTGTTGCTAAATTGATGGAACAGATGGGAACGGTCGAATTTGGTATTTCAATGTATTAACTACAAATTAAAGTTCGGGAGCGAACCGCCCGAGTTGGTTGGTCGAGTAATCACTCCTTGTGTTAGAAAACTGCCAGCCTAAGAGCGAACGGGAGAGTCCAATTATGGACACACGTTGGGGGAGGGTGACCTCATTTTATATCTCTCTGATTTAGGAACAACATAAGACCTTGAAGGTGCGACAAAATCACTGCGTTTCGAGATTCTGCATCTCGTTATCAAGCAAAAATTATCCAATTGGAGAAAGCAGCATGCATTTAACTCACAGCCGGATTCAGTACGAAAAAAAAACAAACCAGTCCACAGGACGTGAAAGACACCGTCTGCTCCCGGGTAACGGAAATGAATGAAGGATGGTGAAATGAATCACAAGATACATGGATTGAGTGAGCGAAGCAACCTTACCGCAATAACCCATCTTCAAGAACCGGAATTATTTAAATTACATATTTCTCTGTTATGGGGCAGTTGTACTCCTAGAGTTGCCCGTCTTCATGATGGGCTTTACAGCTAGTATCAAATAAGCATGAACAATGTTCACCTTTAAAAGTAATTGAATCAAAAAATAACTTTTTATGCCTTGACGGGGCTACCTTCAAAATTTCAAAGAAACTAAACTAAAATTGCAGGAGTTATGCAGGAAAAACTTTAATATTATAACAAAAACATACGATTTTGGAAAATCGAATTTAAAGTTGAGAAAGTTGCAATTTACAAACGCATCCAGTCCTAATGATTGTGGCTAGTAAAGGCTATGTCGGAACCAAATTCTGGGCGTTTTAAAAATGTACAATTTATTTTGTCAATTATTGAGGAACACAATATAATAAACTCACTGTTTTGCTGAGATGCATTTACATCCTGTACTTAGATTGTAAATGGGGCGTAAGGCGTCCGGCCACGGCCTCTGCGAATAAATTCTAATTCTAATTCATGCAACATGAGCGAAAGGGCACACATTTTTTTTCGGACGCACACGCTGATGCGATGTTCCTACCAGATTCAGTTTCAGCTACTCGTTTCAGTCTTGTAAAGAGGTTACCCTGAAATTTCCCCTTCTTTGACTTAACTGTTGAGCACCTAGGCATTGTTTTCCATTTTTTCCCAAGTAAATTCATAATCTACCCCCAAAGAAAACTTGTTAAGGACTCCTGCTAAGCTTTTCTGCAGTGTGAGGACGTGATTTCAAACGCTAAGCTCTTTTGACAAGCTAATCCCACCGAGTAATAGTTCGAAGGTTATATGAAATATATGAAAACTACTTACTGCGCAATTTTCAATTATTTCATTTAACATTTGAAGTCTTAGTCGGTGGGATTAGCTTGGCGAAAGAGCTTGGCGTTTGATATCATGACCTCACGCTGCCGAAAATCTTGGCGGGATTCCTTAACAAGTTTTGTTTTGGGGTAGATATCAGATATTTTTGGTCCAAATAGATGAAATCATTTATTTTTCATAGTTACAGGTACCTTTTCCTTTAAAAAATACCTGACTGAGGCATGTTTGTCCACTAGCATTAAACCTTTTCCCGCTATGCTATGCCCTCCCTAACGTGGGTTCTGTGTTGGAATCTCCCGTTCTTTCTTAGGCCGGCAGTATTCTACTGGTCACTCTTAGAAGAGTTAAGGCTGTGCCACAACGCACCGTTTTGTCCTGCATATCCGTCGACCGATGCCTCAAATGTACCCTGCGGGCACAACGCAGAGCCTCCGTTGCGTGTCTGACTCCTTTCGACAAATTTCCTTTTCCTCCGGTTGACGGACGGTTGGAGTTGTCCTGCAGCCAATCAAAATGCTTAGCGCCACACGTGTCTTTCTCTTGGCGCTTGAGACAAAAATGGCGGCTCCACAACCGACCATTGAAAATTACCGAAAATTGAAAATCTAAAAAATAAGTGTACATAACTATTAGCAATACGAGCACAAATTGGTTTTAGTGGCAAGAATGACTCCAATTCCATGCGAACCTATAGTTTTGCATTCAGACGATTACATTCCTTATATTTGGGGGAGGTGGGAATAAAGAGGTCAACAAGCGTTCTTTGCGGACAGGTGTGGCAGTATTCTCCGTTTCGCAGCATTGGTTTGCTGGAGACGGAGCTGGACAATGGACACGGTGACGTTGTGGTGTGTACGGGCCTTTAATGTCTCCCGCTTTCGCGTTATTTGTTACCTCGACTAGTGTTTGGCACTTTTAACAAACTTATCGATCATAACCACTGCTTTAAAACCACTGCATCAGAACACTTTCATTTTTTTTTCAGAAAAGGGATGCTCTGGTAGATGCGATCAACGACTGCAATGTTGGTGGTATTTCCGTGATTCCAGTGAACGACACGGGCGCGGTAAGTTAAACATGTCTCGAAATTCGGTTAAACGTTTGACTGTTTATAGTATAGTGAATTTAAAAAAACTTCTGTAACCCTTCTTTTGGTTACTGCTCTCTAACTGGCACACCTTATTTCTCCTCCAGTGTCGATAAACTCGTAAACTGTCAACAGAAATTGTATGAATATATTTCAAAGCGAGAAGCACCTTCAACGATTAAGTAAAACAGAAAGCTTCACAGATATGACAATATACACAGAAGTGCTAGGTTATTGCGGCATCATGTCATCAAGCAAAAATTATCCAAATCGATAAGTTAAAGACCGATTGGGTGATGAGACCTACCAAATGGGTGAAAACAGGGCTCTCCAGTTTTTAAATTTTTTCTTTCAACCAGTGAAAAATCCTAAAGTGCTTGTTGTGTGGCGAGACACCTTGGTGCAGACATAACGTTTCTGGAAAACATAATACATGCCAACGTCCATTTGCCCATTAGTTTTCGGCACTTGTGAACAATCATGAGTCAATCTGCCAGTACTGCAGAAACCATCAAGAGTAATGTGTATTGTCCATGTAGATGTGAAACGCTGATTCCGTAAGGATAGAAGACCACTGATGTCAGTGTCGTTAATTCAAGTAATAAACGATGATCGACGACGTACGATTTGGTTCAACGCAGACAAAACTATTGATGATCATTACACCTCACCATGTGCCCGATCAACCTATTTTCCAACAAGAGACATGGAGGACAGTGAAGTACGAACATGTATTGAGGGCTTAAATTCGTCCATCTATATGCTGCGACTTGAGCGAGACATTGACTCTGCTTCTGTTGAGGCCAAGCTAGCCTCCTTGAAGACGGTTATTACTGATGCAATTTCACCACTAAAGCTGAATACACAACACTTACCAGAATTCGTACATACTCTGCAATCACAGGGAGGTTATACTGTCCTTACTGAAAACTCAGAGCTTGCATCAATGTATAATGATCGAACAATGGTCGCTAAATAATGTTTAGAATCCTCCTTCACCGGAATGACATGCGACTTCCGACAGCTTATCGAATTCTGAAGATCTGGTTACTAAGATGGAAAATCTGCTCCTTGAACAGTCCTGTCATATTGGTAAAGTAGTTGATGCAAAATTACGACAACATGGAAATTTCGTTATTAACTTAGTGAACAAGGTTAATACCCTTAGCATAAACTCACTTAAAGGAAATGAAAATCCTCATTCAATAGTGTATCTCACACACCGATTACTGCAACTGTGCGTAGTGGGTCTATCATGAATCCTGAGTCACCGTCAAAACCTGTGAATCAAATAATAACGGAAAAAGTACAACCAACTGAAAGTGTGAACCTGTTACAATCTGTTTTGTCAACATCTACAGATGGGAAACTTCAGTTCCTCTCCAGTCATGTTCAACCTTCAAGCAATGAAATGCGGTCAACTTTGATAAGTGATCCTGATAAGCTAATATGGATTATCATTCGGAAAAAGCCCACCAAATTATACTCAACATGATAAATCCATCAAACACACTGCACAAAACGTTCTGTCTCAGGAATTGCCAGTCACTACTGGTTCTCTACGTAAGAGCTCAGCATCCCCAGGTACTATCAATAAACTTAATTTGCGAAACCCAACTGGAAATATATCCAGGACAGGAACAACCAAAAAATACATAATT
Organism: Lithobius niger; assembly: GCA_023313725.1. Classification (NCBI taxonomy): domain Eukaryota; kingdom Metazoa; phylum Arthropoda; class Chilopoda; order Lithobiomorpha; family Lithobiidae; genus Lithobius; species Lithobius niger. The sequence goes on from JAHWFP010193649.1 coordinate 29,099, forward strand.
AAGGCCAAATTTTGTCATACTTATATCATCATTTGTGTACTCTAGTACCTAAGTTGCCATAATTGGGAACTCTCATGTTCAGAAATTATGTTTACTGCTGATTTGAAAGCCATCACCTGGACATGTCCGGGTTACAAAATTGACCTTTTCGACCAACGATTACCAGGAAGGCTTAGAAATGCTGATCAAAGCCAGACGATTGTTTTATGCGTGGGAGCAAATAATGGTCCCTTGGACATCCAATCTGGCCCTGTAAACAGTCTATTTCACATGGTGGAATGTAGACCTTGGTAGTCGTACTTGTTGTGGGGCTACTTCCCCATCCCGGATCTACAAAAAATCAACAGGTGTCCTGACAAATATCTAGTAAACTGTAATACTTTAATTGCAGAACAGTGCGACGTTAGTGACACAGTATTTGTAGATGTTTGGCCTTATCTAATCTCAAACTTTAGTCTGATATCTAAGGATGGTCTACGCCTTTCTGCTGTCGGAAAAATTCTCTTGTGTGATCTCATTCGTGGGTTTGTAACCTACGCACGATCATCTCAGGAGGGGAGTTTAAACTTCTTATTTAAAAGGGAACATTTTCAGATCACAATGATCACCCTCTTCAAACTACTAAGTATCATACCAGTGTAGACGTGTTAAATAGACGTCATCAAAATAGTGATAAAATCGTAAGGTCTATGCCATGTCCCCCTTTTTCCTGTTGCCTTAATAATGCCCAGAGTAAGAAGGGAAAAAATGGCGGAACTCCATCTTCTACTACCTTCAGTGTTGTTTGATTTAATCTTTGCTGTCGAAACTTGGTTTAATAGTTCAGTAGCTGATATATACTTTTACAGATGTCACCCTATTGTGTTATCTGTTGAGACCGCCCTTTGATTCAGGGGGTAGGCATTGCAGGTTTTTTTTACAGAAACATCCAGACATTAAGTCATACTATCCTCTCAGATGATGTGGAAACTTTAACTTTTTTGTTGACTGGCTTAGACTGGTGCTTTTTACCTGATGGTAGGAATGAGTGTCAGATTAAAGCAATGTGCTCTTTCTTTAGGTTTGCTGGGTTTCCTGATCACAATTCATTTAGTCGTTGGGGACTTTAATATGGCTTTAATTGAGTGGCAGAGCTGTTTAGCTTCAAACAATCACCTGCAAATCTTCATTGACTGTACGGCTAATTTGGGTCTAATTCAACTAGCCACTAAGCCAACACGTAATAAAAATTAACTTGACATTGTCTTAGTTACAATGAATGCCTTGTATTTGACAATGATGTAATCGATCATTTTGGCATGAGTGACCATAAACACCCAAAATGTTCTTTTACAGAAACATCGACTACCATGCTTTACATATCAAACTTTGCAGTACTGACTGGTCTGTAATAAAAAGACGTGAAGCTGATGTCAACAACGTATGAAATTGTTTTCATAACATTTTGATTGCTGCAGTTGATGATTGCAGTAAAACCTAAACACGAAACCTAAGCATCATAGCAAACCACCCTCTCATATTTATAAAGAAACTAGACATAAACTACTAGATATTAGCTCGGCTGGACCCTGTAGCCGGAAACCACCCCGCTAGCACAGTGGTTAGAGCGCCCGGCTAGTAAAAGGGAAGTCCTGGGTTCGAGTCCCAGTCGGGGCAGTTGTTTTTTCTTTCTTTCTCAGACTAGTGTATTGTGTATCCGCACAAGGCCAGTCTTTAATGCAGGCTGCTTGCTTCGTTTACCCTTTACCTTATGATTTCTTCTTATTTACTGCCTGTATTATTTCCAGTGAGGATGCCAAGAAGCAATGTTGTTTCCCTCCTTGTATGTATGTTTGTGACCTCTAGGTCACCAATGAGAAAGATGAAACATCTACTTAGCTCGGCTGGAGCCTGTAGCCAGAACCCACCCTGGTAGCACAGTGGTCAAAGTGCCCGGCTAGCAAAAGGGAAGTCCTGGATTCGAGTCCCAGCCGGGGCAGTTGTCTTTTCTTTCTATCTCAGATTAGTGTATTGTGTATCCTAACAAAGCCAGTCTTTAATGCAGACTGCTTGCTTCGTATAAACTATAGCTTTGGCACTTGTATAAGAATAATAAAACCGGAGAAAAACAAAGAAGGCTTATAACGACAAATGGCATAAACTTGTAAAGCTCGTTAAAGATTTTGAGATTAATTGTTAAATAAATGATATAAAAGATGGAAATCTGGCAGCCCTCTGTCGCTATGTTAACAAGAAAGCTAAACAACCATGAACGATTCTCCCGTTACATTGCTGTAGCAAACAACGGAATGACAATTTTGATAAGGCTTCTGCCTTAAATGAGGCGTTTTGTGGCAACTTTGTCGTGGATGACAACAAAACTGATTAAATGTTTTCCTGATTTTTCTGCATTAAATCCAGACAATGATTTAGTTCCCATTCTGCATCTCAGACATATAGACTTCTCAATAGGTGATGCCTATAACAACCTTGTTAGTTAAAAAAAACTGCATTGCTGTTGGCCCAGATCATTTTTCAGCAGTTTTTTACTACAAAGAATTTGCATCTGATCTAAGTTTACCTCTTTTTTGGATTTTTAAGCTTTCTGTTGAGACTGGGAAGCTTCCTAATAGCTGAAAAATGGCCTATATCACTACAATTTACAAGAAGGATAATGCAGATGACCCGGCAAATTATCATCCAGTCTCGATAACTTGTGTCCCTTGTCAAGTCTTGAACGTATTATTAAGTACTGCCTTGATCCATCTAACAGAAAATAACCTGATACCGGGTGACCAATATGGTTTCCTACCTTGTAGATCAACCACGATTCATCTACTTAACTGGCTTTCTGGAGCATGAGTCGATCTTATTTTAATAGATTTTGCTAAATTCGGTTGTGCATTTCAAGTTATGTGTAAAATTAACACATTTTGGCATTGAAGGATTGGTATTGGACGGAGTCCCTGATTACCTTACCATAGACAACAGTCCGTACGTATTGTCTCTGCCATTTCTTCACCTATGCCAGTGACCAGCGGTGTCCTTGGCCCCTATTCTTGTTCTGCTGTGTATCTTAGATCTAAAAACTATTGAAAATCAATGTTCAGTGCCATAATACGCTGATGACGTATGCTTATACAAGGTTGTCATTGTCTGTGTGGACCATATCAGTTTACTATCTGAGCTTGCACACATTACAGATTGGTCCATAAAATGGCAACTGTGTATGAAAACAACAAGGCATAACAGCTTGCATTTTGATAGAAATAACCTACATCTGCCTTACTGCTTTGACAGATGTCTACTTAATGCCGTAAAGGTCACTAACAATCTTGGTCTTTGGATTTCAGCGAACTTAAAGACAACCACACATTGCAATCATATTGCCACAAGAGCAAAAAATAAGGGCCCAACTCATTAGGTGTTGTTTTGTGTCCAAAGATAGAGCATTTTGGCTTTATCGGATTTTGTCCGTCTTATATTGGAGTGTGCCAGCCAAGTCTGGTTCCCATATCTCATCGAGGATATTAAGCTCATCCAATCGGTTCGAAAAGTATTCACAAAATACATCCCGGGATAGTATCATACACCACACATGGAACGTCTAAGACTTCTCAGATTGGAGTCGTTGGAGCGAAGCGTCTAAAGGCTGATCTTTATCTCACATAGTTTATCCTGCATAATCAGATTGCAGTGGAGCCACAAGTTTTTTAAGTTAAGTCGCAATATCTTTACTAGGGGCAATCCATTCAAATTAACGTGTGGCTTGTTCATACAGATAATTATAGGTACTTTTTTTTTTTTGGCAAATTTCGTTGTCCCATTTGAAACTGTCTCCCATCAGAAGCGTTCTCGGCAGGTTCCCAGTGGGGATTTAAAAAGGCTGTTATGGGTTCTTCCAGGTTTATGAAGTGTTCTTAAAAAATGTTACCTAAGGCTGAGGTTATGTTAACCTGCATAATAATGTATTACTGTAGGTTTTTTTCCCTAAATATTATTCTGGGTCATTGTAATTTCGGACTGTGAATAACAAAAGGCTTGAACTTACCGCTCTTCGAGACAGGTTCGATAGAGGAGACTGACAGGGTTTCTGGCATCATGCCTTCCTTTTCTTTGTAAGCAATAAAAACCGTAATACCAACAAGCTGCAAGGATAACATATCAATACTCACCTGTCAGTGTTGTCTTTTCACTGAATGCGTCGTTCAGTCCTGTACATCTCTACCCCAATACATCGTGCAGCTTCAAGTTTAGGCTTGATGTCAGGATGTGCAGTAATTGCCTATTCTCGTGGGGGTTGGAGGTGGACATTTTTAAGACAGGTCTTGAAGCCTTGTCATGCCATCGTATTCTGTTCTGAGTTGAGTTTACGAGTAAAGACAAGGGGCGTGTGAAAGCATAATTTATATTTGTCTTATCACTGATTTTATTCTGATAAATAAACTTAACAGTAGGCTAACTCACTTGGCCCCAAAATGTTCAGTCCACCACAATTGTAATTCTTCATGTCTAAATCTTTCTAATCTCGTTAATTTTCTTAATAGTTGCAGGCCTTTGAGGATTGTTTTAATGACAGAGCCGATGGGGTATGTGAACATTTGTCTCTTTGTTTGTTTTTTGTAAGAATTAAGGTCAACTACTTGGTTATATAAATATGTTGTTTGGAGACACGATGCAAAGTCTCTCTTTTTACAGCGTAGAAACACGAAAACATTTGAGATCATTTACATTTCTTGTCATCTGTTGTCACGAACACGTACCAACACTGACGTGATGCAAAGCTAGTACTAGCACTGAGCCCGTCTTCTCTACTGAAGGTATGTACACCACTTCACCGCAGGCCGATAGCCTGTGACTTCAAAGAAGCCATCTGTACCATTCTTTCCCTGGAAGCGGTTTGACAAAACAGGAGTATGATGTGCGACTGACGTCAAACTGCTGTCACATATTCGCGATAGACGTATTGTGCAATACGCAATATTGACGTTGACTTACGCTGTACTCGTGCTTCACTAAATCGATTGATGGAAAAGAAACATATGGGATTCCATGTCTTTATGACATTCTTCTCTTGAACTTGTTGTACCAGCATCCGTTATGAATACTGAGTCTCAATTTACTTAAAGACGTTCTTTGCGTTTCTTTTCCTCACAATGTTAAGGCGATTGGCTAAGTTGCTATTTCTTTTGCCTTCAGTTTGGCTGCAACTTGCAGCACTCCATGTATTGGACGCATTTCTTTTTCTTGTTTCGCACAGCATTTGATGCATCCATGCAGGTCCTAACTTCGCTGCCTCAACAATATGGCTGCTTCCCAACGACAAAAAATGTAATCATCTGCTGCAAAAATGATAACATTTTTAGTTATTTAAATGAGACTAGTAAACTATTTACAACACAGCCGTAAATTTTTATTTATTTATTGACAAAAACTTTGTTTTATGGCAGAGTTGATATCAGTCTGCCTACTAATCAACCGAAGTCCGCATGACATCAGCATTATCAAACTGCCACATGTAAAAGATGCACAAGGGTTCCAAATAATTTCCTTGCCATGCGAAATCAAAGATTGTACTCACAAGATGCAAGGAAGATGGGCGATGCGGGAGACTTTGTTGTTCCGTCTACTCAAAGAGTAATTTATCATCAGATTAGATCAATGTTTATTTAATCAGACATGAATCTGGCCAACACCACAAAATCAATAACAGCACATTCTCTGTGGAACTCGCATCTAGAGCCAGTCATTTGGGTAAAATGGAGGCACAAACAACGACGTCTTTAGTCAAGCCATTGCTGTGAGAGTGAATCTCTTACCCTACAAACACACTTTTTTTTGGATTTATTGGATGCTGATGCAATTGTCAACAGGTGGAATTTTTTTCTAGTTAAAACCTTAATAATATAAGTTTCACAGCGATTGGAAATTTTTCAATTTTTGCTCGGCCGGTGACTGGGAGCTTTATTACATGTGCATACCACATGAAACAACAAAATTAGTTGAATAATAAAAGAAACGTTATTTTGTTAATTAGGAGGGAAATATTAAGACATCTACCCTATAATTAATTACTTTAGATTTAACAGATGTAATCGTGACGATTTGTGTCCCATGAACTGCCCATATAATGCGTGAGAAGCTCCAGTTGAAAATGCTGGTAACTACATCCACCAAGATGGCTGCTCGGGGTTAGTCACCTAGCTAACGCCCTGCCAAATCTGCCTTACATGAATAGTGTAGCTGAACAGAATTAAAGGCCAATAGCACTGGGGGGGGGGGGGGGGCCCCGCAGGCAATCCAGGCTGCAATCTTTACCAGTAGATCTCAGACTTCCATGGTAATGCTACCCTCTGGGTGTCTGAACGTTCCCAACCAACTTTTCCCCATCAAGGGACGATCGGACCTCAGATAAGTCAACAACTTCACATTCCTACAGATACTCCAACCGGCAATGCACCGAACAGCATGCAGCAAGCTGGACAACAAGGAAATGAAGACACAACACTCGTCTTTCATCAACGAACTCACAACAGGGATGGTATCATGGAACATCAAACAGTCTCCACTCCAAGACAACATAGTGGATTGATGAGATGACTATTCATGACACGCAAAGTGTTCACGCCTCAACACCTTCACAACGCCCTCATGAATTGCCTACGGGGATGTACCGCAATTGGTAGCACACTATGTCAGACAGACAGCACACGTGGGAAGAGACAAGGATGCAAACCTTTAAGCAAACCTTTAAAATGCCTCTCACTGATCATGAGAGACTAACTATAATAACAGGTTGAGGCAACAACACCTGAAACCACCAGCCGAGTTCATGTACAAAAACCTTCGGTATGTCAACAAACTGAATCATAAAATGCTGGCAATGCAATCATGTATGAGCCGCAACTCAAAGCGCGGGTCAAGGCCAAGTTACAAATATGAGTCCTTCAGCACCAGCTTTCTCCTCCTCATCAACTACGGATGGTCGACTTCGGATGCCTTAGGCAAATCAACGACCCCTTCGCAAGGTGCTTCCCAAAATTAAGCAAACACAAGGATGATAATTCTCATGACCAAAGGAACCGATGCCATGGCATAGCACCATTGAATATTACAGGTGCAAAGTATTTGGACACAACTCCACCTTTCGCAGTAAACAGAACTCTCCACAGCAACAGTCAGGATCGTTGCAAATGTAAATGGGACCACCAACGACGATGCTGGCCATACATACCATCGCTTATGGAAGCTGCTTTTACAGAGGACTGGAATCCAACTGAAAAGGATGCGCCATCAGGTCAGATAGCTCCATTACCTTTTCCCAGGAGCGGACGAAGTGGTGGAACTGTACCACGGCCTTCTGCCAACCATCACCAATGGCTCCACGGAGATTCCTCCAAGGGGTCAGATCAGGATACCAATCATGGCACGATACAATCCAGTTCTCCATGTCTAATGACCTGGACATGGATTGCATTCTAGGACGTTCGTTTCACATGAAGACGAGACTCCACATCTACTACGCCAATAGCGTGGGAAATTTCGATGGTGACATATGTCATACTTACCCGGGACAGCACATGCTGCCAACCCAAAGCCCCAGTAAGAACTCAATAAGGCTCATCAATGACATGGAGGCTGCGACGAAACTAAACCATATGACAGCAAGCTAGTACAGCCTACCTAGAGGTCATCCTAGAAGTGTATATGGCCGTCTCCCGGGGAAGCCTGGATGAATGAAGGATTACCGCTAGTCCGATACGATATTGCTTTCCACCACAACATGTGTCCAGTTGCTTAATGAATCTACTGTGCCGCACTTGACACTAAGCGTGAGCTGGGAAAGATGATCAATGAACTAGAGGCCAGCGATAGCATCAAGAAGACCACCAGCGAATGGGGTTTCCCATTCTTCCTGCAAAAGACAACAGAGGAGGCTTCAGGGCAGTGCTAGATTAACGGGAGCCCAAGAAGCAGATACATAGATAGGTACCAGATGCATAGACCTGATGAAGTCGTCCACTTCCTGGTAGGCACCAAATACATCTCGTACCTACATAGGGAGCAGTGTTTCCATCAGATTCTGTTGGACAAGGAAAGCCGAGACTGCAAACATTTGTCTCCCGTAAGAGAATGTATAAGTGGCTCATACTTCCATTTGGGCTGTAGCAGCAAGCCAGTCCTTCCAGAGAGTCATGATGGGAATCATAGGGAAACTCACTGGAATGCTTTGCGTTCTGTACATTGACGACATAACTGTTGGAATGAGGACCAGGGATGAGCACTACTGGGCACTCAGAGGATTTTCATAAGACTCAGACAGGCAGGATTCGTGCTCATGAGAAGAAAGTGCCGCTTTACAGTGCCCGACATCAAAATCCTTGGACTCCGAGTCACCTCAGTTGGAATCCATCTGACTCGTGACTACAACGCAGCCATCAGCATCTAATCTGTGCCCACAACAATTTCTCTGCCTCTGAAATTTCTCTCGAAAATTGGTGAGAGACTTCGCAGGGTCAGGGAAACGCCTGCATGAATTCACTAAGAAGGACCAACCCTTTTGCTAAAAGCAAGAACATCATACAGCAGTTGAAGGGCTGAAGACAAAGCTTCTCATGGCTGGGATTCTGTCACACCCTGACTTCAGTCACTCCTTCTAAATCGATTTGTACGTGTCCATCGAAGGGTGGGACAGGAATGACACAGTAAATCAATGATGCGAGAAAGACCGTAGAGTTCTTCAGCTGAGGCTTGAAAGACAGAGGAAAGGAACCACATTAAAAAAAGAGTAAAACAGCACAGAAACAGTTCATTAAAGAAAAACTTAGCAGTGCTACAAATAAAAAGACGATCAACATTACGAAAATACTAAATTTTCGTCATCAGGTTTACGACTTAGAATTTTAAAACATAGCAAGGCCACTAAGTCATCACGTTTAAAAGTATAACACGATATTTTTAAAGGAATAAAAAGCCAAAAACTACCATTTCTCCTCGCAAAAGAGGCAGAAAACGGTGGCTGAAATGTATAACCTGTCATGCGCCTTGGAAATCCAAGTTGCAAGTCAAGGTGTATGCAAATCGTATCACATGGTTTCATAGGTATGGTCCATTCGTAACAGCTAAGGAGGTTGCATACTATGTCTCGAAAATGTATACAGAGAAATATGCTTTAAGATGTTTATTGTCTGGTACTAAATGATTGTGTACCGGGGGTTTACGCATATGGATTACAAGCGTTTTGAGATTAATATGGGCTCTGGTGTGTTTTTCTTGAAACAATATTTGGACCTCGTCCAAGGCGGGGGTGTGGCCAGTTGTAAATTTATTAGGTGGCACACCTGTTGAAAGGCAGTGTTGCACTAATGAATTGGTTTCAACTTTTAATCTAATCTAACTAATCTAGTCACAAACACTAGGAACAATCATGACATTTAAACGAGAATGATACTTGTGTAGCGGCAATGAACAACAGGTCGCGGGGTCCTTCACAACCTACTCACAGGTGAGCTGAAGTCAGACAAATACTTGTTGCCAGGACTGGTCTTAATTTCGAGTCAGGTGTTTTCATTGCTTGCCCATTGTGGTTTCAATGTTGGCGAAGTGTTCATTAAACGGTGATTTCGACTTGCTGACAATTAAATCCAACCAACCCCTCTTGTGAGTTTTAGCATGTGCATTGAACTCGGCTCCTCACGAATGTTTACTAAGGTCTTGATGGAAGTGTGTTGTCTGCAGCAAGGAAAGCTCCGCTGATTAGGCAAGGTCTGTTGAAGGTTGAATAAGGACTAAATCCTCATTATAAGGTACACAGCAAAGACTAAGACGCAGACCAATACTGTGCAAGTGTGTGCCCCACGGCAAGTCTGAGTGAAGTGAACAAACTTCTACAATGATTTGGACATTGATTTTTTGAATTTACATTAAAATTGTCAAACTATTGTTCAAAATTGTGCTTAATGAATCAACCCACTGTGTCTTTCCCATTTTCTGGACACTCGCACCAGACCGTCCCTTCTCGTAGACAGGGGATTAATTTGAAGGAGGGGACGTACCTGTCAGTGTTCTCCACAGAAGGCGCCTGTTTCCTGACTATGTCATCAACCTCCTACCTCTATCATCGCTCCGTGCCTGCACAAGTCCCACTTTTGGAGAGTCAACAGTCGACACGAGATGCAAAGATCATGAGCCTGCACGGATCTGCAAGAATTCCCACTTCAACCCGCAATAAATCGTTCAAGAAAGCCAAAACTTCCAGTTGACTGAACTTCAGTTGCTCAGGGAGACTCACGGCTATCCGGACGGGTCAGCATCTCCCCAGCACTACAATCAATTAGTCTAGATATAACAAACGTGATCATCGAGATTGGTTGTCTCATGACTCGCTAACATAAGGCACCAGAAGCTCCAGTTTTACAATGATGTCACCAACTGTCTCATCGTAGTTAATCTAGCAAAATTTATCGTTTTCTTTTAATAATGTGCAATCTAACGTTCAGTAAAGATTGTGCGAACGGATAATTATTCATTATTTTTGTTCAAAACTACTGTTAGTTGAAACAAACTCCGTCTAAGATTTGAAAAAAGCAAGCGTCGTCTACTCCGAGAAAGAAGCGTCGGCTTGGCCATAATGGCTTTGTTTTGTTTGGGAGCAACGACGTCAAAAACTGTAGCATCTTGGGTAATCCCGCCTGCTTACAGTCTTTGACCGGAAATAGATCTGTTGCAGCCCTTTCGCGTTGCATTGAGTGGACTGACCCAAAAGTAGAAGGACCCTGTGGGTGTACGTAGTCCAACGATTAAGAGCGGGAATCATAATTTGGCATGGAGTATGCGTAACATCGTTCGAGGAATGGAACAGAGGATCGTGCAGCATCGAAAGTTAAAATTTGTCACAAAGTAGTAAGTAAAGTTGGGGAAGCAAACTTGATTAAGCGCCGTCAATTTAGCACCACCACGTCGTATAATTGTACCCAACTAAATACAGATAATTGGGGCTCTTTAATGCTTGAGAATTAGAATTAGTGCTCATTCAATAAAAGAATTATAATACTTTCAAAGGCAGCGCTGCCAAATAATGCTGACAGCATTACTCTCTGGGTTGGCTCGAAAAACGTCTCATCTTTAGTGCTCAACAGCTGCTCATTAGTGCTCGAAAATCAGAATTAGTGCTATACAAGTCCTTAAATAATAACTCTTTTGATGGGTCAGTGCTGTTCATGCTGCAGCACACTGAACGGCTCCCAAAATGTCCCATTTTATAGTGCTAAAAAATTAGAATTAGTGATCGAAAATTTGATATAATGCTCGTTCAAAAGAAATTTAAATATTTGCTTATAGTTGGCAGAGAGAGCATCAACTTAAATATTTTTATTATAAAGCATTTTAATTCTTTTAATGAAAGATCACCAATTCTAATTTTCTAGCACTAATGAGCACTAATCGAGCACTTAAAAATGAGATGTGTTTGGAGACGTTCATTAAGGGTGGCACCATCACCCTTGAAAGTGTTATAATGCTTTTATTGAAAAAACACTAATTCTAATTTTCGAGCACTACTCGAGCAATAAAACATGGGACATGTTTGGAGCCATTTAGTGTGGTGGTGGTTCTACAGCATGAACAGCACCAACCCATAAAGAGAGTGATAATTTACGGACTTGTGTAGCACTAATTCTGATTTTCGAGCACTAACGAGCAATATTGAGCATTAAAAATGAGATATTTTTCGAAGCAATAATAGAGGGTAGTGCTGTCAATTTGGCACTGCCGCCTATGAAAGCGTTATATTCTTTTATTAAATGAGCACTAATTTTAATTTTCGAGCACTAACGAGCACTAATTGCTTGTATTTAGTTAGGTATGATTAGACGATGTGGTGGTGCTAAATTGATGGAGTTACTTGATAGTACTTGATGTGGACAAGATTTGGATCCAACCAAACCAACTCTAGATGTATATTATCGATAAGATTGGTACCTTCTCGCTGGTGAGGGCACATCCTTTTAACATTACTTTATATGTGTTTAACTTCAAAGTATATTTAATTTGTGCATTTATTTATTTCCAGGTTTGTGGCATTTAGAAGTCGGTGCTACTTGTTTTTCGCTCTGGAATCCTCTTGAAAAACGATCTCAACTCGTAGTCCAACCCCAAAAACCTTGCGGTCTCATACGTTTTGATTGAAAAATGTGTAATGCGTAATAAAAATTTATTATTTTTTTGCTGTTGTGGTTTGTTGTTTGCTTTGGTCGTGTTATTTTTTTGGAGTGGGGCGCTGCTTTGATCACTACATTGCAAACTTAGACCGCGTATCTTGGGAAAAAAATCAGGAAAAGTACTCGGGTTGAGGAACCATTAGGGTGACAAAATGGGAAGCGGTCTGACACTACAGGCATGTTGTACAAGAGCCAGACAACAACAATTGATCGATTGAAATGTTTACTTCACGAAATGTTTGAGCATTCTGAATTCGAAAATAAATGTTTTCGCAATTTGCATCATTACCGTCCCCAACTTTCAAATTAATTGGAGCCTCGCGTGCAGCAGACACGCTGTTGAGGAAGTAAGTAGGTGTAGAGACGGGAAGAGGGAAATGGGAAGCGGGAAACTCAGCTAAACAGCAGCTCCATTATGTGGACAGTAGAAGTGACTTACTGATTATTAGTATTATTATTTTTTTCTTAAAATTAATTTTTAGAGCCTTAAATCATCTTAAGTGAGTTAGAGCAAGTTAAAGAACCTTTTTTTAAAGAACCTGCTCAAATCTAAATCTTATTGGAAGTTTTCGAAACGGAGAGAAGTTCAGTAAGGGATGGAACCAACCAATCCACGAATTCAGCCAGGGGAATCTTCAATCAGGGTCGGATTAGGAGAGGTTGGGCCTCTCCGGGAACACACAGCAGGAGCCTCGGGGCTTCTCGCGGAGAAAAGCTTGGCAAGGGTCTGGGGATTGGTTTATTTTTAAGATATTCGCGTGAATTCTAAACGTTTTTCCACAACTTACACATGCCATTTTCAATAGAGCTAAGGCAGCCTCTGCACTCCCCTCATATAAGGCCGGTTTTGTAGAGCATTGTTGTGATTTCTCGTTTGCATGAAAATACTGTGACGTCACTGCAACTGCAAATTATTAAATAGGATGGAAAACCAGAGCTCAACACGGGTAAAACAAAGACGGATGTAAGCCCATTTACGTTGCCTTTTGGACTTACATGTCCGACTGCCTGAGCAGCGGTGGCATTGAAGATCCATTCATTGTTGATAGGTCATTACAAATTAAACACCACCGTTACCAGTCGCCCATCACCAAAACCTCAGAGATTCCCACAATGCATTTTAATAGAATAAGGATTCTCGAGATTCTCACTGCAGCCATACAAACAAACAAAACTGCGATCTAGTTATGTAGATTCATTTCAAATTATCCAAAAAATTTTTTGTTTAAACAAGGGCCTCCTGTAATGCGAGCCTCCCTGGGTTCCCGGGTGGGCCAATCCAACACTACCTCCAATCATGACACATTATTGTCCAGAATAGTCAGACGCATTGGCGTACCTACGAATGGTGAATGGGGTAAAGTGAGAAAGTGACACCCTTAGACCGGAAATCAGGAGTCAAATTTATTAGAAGTAATAAGGCATTTATTGTAAGTGAAAAAATATTCAGAAAATTGGCTATTGAAACATTTCACAGCCACTATAATTGCTAAAACAGAGTGGTTTTATAGGGCTCCGAGAGACTTAAACAATTACCTCCCTTTGTAGAGCCCGTAACTGAATGTTTGACCCCATGTTTAATTACAATATGTTTACTTACCCCTTCCTTCCATGTCCCAACCTTCCAAACAACAACAAAATAAAAAGAAAACCACAAACTTCCTAAGCACGCCACTGGTCTTGTCATATTTGCTGTGGAACCGGTTGTTTACATGAATGGCAAGATGCGACACGAAGTCAACACTTCGCGGTGCACCTTGTCATTACGTGATCTGCAGCACGCCCGTCCAATTGCTGTGTGCATGGGAATTGGTCGAGCATCAGCAGTAAGGCAGCGAGCCGTTCCCACTGCTCAACCAATTGGAACCGGATCACTGCAGTGAGGCTGGTCATGTGACGTTAATCGTGGCAGGAACTGTCCCTCCAGCTGGATTAAATGAGCCAGGATGGACACGAATACTACGTTGGTGTTGGAAGTCTGACCTCCAAGTTGGTCTCCTGAAACCTGCTTGGGCTGGTACGGGCTGCAACCTAGACCAGTGCCTAATATAGGATTAGTATTAAAAAACGCTTAAGCGTATAAAATACGGATGTAAGCCTTAAAAAACTTAAAGCTGTAAAGGAACAGATCTTAGAAAAATACCTTTAAACCATCAGCGTTGCACTAATATGTGTAAAAGAAGCTCAAGCGTCCCAAAAAACAAGCTGGAGTTTCTTTTACACGTCTTAGTGCGACGCTGATGGCTTACATGTCTTTTTCTAATATCTGTTCTTTTACGGATACATTTTTTTAAGGCGTACATCCGTATTTTATACGCTTAAGAGTTTTTTAATACTAATATCCATTATTTTTCTTCTTGTTTCAGCAGGAATAACACAGAAAAGAATACTGTAATCAACTTTTAAATAACTGTTAAGAGAGAATCTTTTTAATACTTAATTTTAAGAGCTATAAAAATTGAAAATCGGTTCTTTGGTTCGATCTCTAGGTCAGAGCAAAATTTCCCCAACAAGAAGAACAACAATAATTGTAGTAACATTAAAATAGTGTTCAAAAGGCCTTCTTCATACCTATGTTTTAAGCTGTAAAACATGAGCATCGGTTCATTGGTTCGATCTTCAGGTGTTACAGACCAGAATTATTTGGGCTAATCATGAACATCGCACTAAAAGCCATGAAATTTGGTATACAATAGTCAATTCTTAGCTTATAAATCGACCTAGCTATGGAATCTCTCGAGATACCACCTAAGGCCCCTTCCTGTCCTTCTACCACACTCACCGGTATGAGGTAACTGACCAACAAATTCTTGCTGATCGTGCTAAAACGTGAATTGGTACATAAGTTATTCTTAGCAGACAAACCGAACTAGAATTTGTTGATCATTAACCTCTTGGAGAGCACACAGGGGAATACACTGGGGCGAGGGGGAGGGTATCTCATGGGGTTCCGTATGACGTTCGATTTCTAATGCTACAATGCATGTTTTAGTACGTTCAGCAAGAATTTGTAGGGCATTGATGCTTCATGGGGGTGCACAGGAAGGGGAGGGGATGCTGTGGGAGGCTTTGGTGGTATTTCATGGAGATCCATGGCTGGTTCAATTTCTACCGCTAGGAATGATTGGTGTACCAAAATGCATGCAGTCAGTCCGATCAACAAGAATTTTTAGGGTATCAAACTCATAGGGAGGGAATAGGGGGAAAGCACTGAGGGGCCTTGGTTCGCAGAAGTTCTATAGCTAGTTTGATTTCTACTGCTAACAATGACTTGTGTTCCAAATTTCATTCTTTTAGCACTATGTCCAAGAATTTGTTAATCACCTTAAGGAGGAGCACTGGAGGAGAAGGGGGGGGGGACCGTTGTTGTGCCTTGTAGATTATCCCGAGGGGGTTCCACAGCTAGCTAAATGTGTACTGCTAAGAATGACTTGTGTGCCACAATCCAAGCATTTAGCTCGATCTGCACTAATTTGTTGGTCAAGCATCAGAAGGGGGCACAGGGGAGCGCTAGGGGATCTTTTGGGGTATTTCATGGGGGTTCCATGGTTGGTTTGATTTGTAATGCTAAGAATGACTTGTGTGCCAAGTTTCATGCTTTTAGCTCGATCTGCAAGAATATGTTGGTCAAACCTCAATGAGGAGGCACAGGGGGGCGCTGGAGCCCCTTTGAGGGTATTTCATGGGGGTTCCATGTCTGATTCGATTTATGCTGCTAAGAATGACTTGTGCACCAAATTTCATGTTTTTACCTTGATCCGTAAGAATTTGTTGCCCAAGCCCCTGGGAGGGGTATCAGGGGGGATGATCGGGAGGAGGGTGGGTGGGCTGAAGGCATTTGGAGGTTCTTCATGGGGGTCCATGGCTGGTTCGATTTTTACTGTTTTTAGATCGACTTGCAAAAATATGTTACTCCACCTAATGATTTCTGCCCAGTGCTCTACAATAATAATTGCACTGCCCACGAGAATACTGCAGTCACATCAAAATCGTGTTCAAAAGGCCCTGGTCGGTGTTAACGGGCAAAACAATAGGAGTTCAAAGTTTGACGTTTAACATGGAAGTTCATGCTGAGGCTTATATAAAGACCGCTACCGCGGTCCTTGATACTCTGTGCATAGTCCCCTAGCTGTGCAGTAAGGAATGAATTGAAATTGAGTTCTTGAACTTGAAATCTCTCGCCCATTCCCTTAGTTGTTGCATATTTTGGGGGCCTGCCTGTATTTGAACTGGAAAATTTTTTTTAAGTTCGAATTCGGGTCCTGCTTGGATTACCTAAACCTTCGGGATAGAAAAAAACATGGAAAATCGTGAGCAGAAGATTTTTTCCGAACTTCTTTGAATTAATCGGTCGAAGAAATAGCAAAAATGTCAAAGTATTTATTCTAGAAACTAAATAGCACATTGGATCTCTAGGATCCCGCCAGTGTCTGCATGCTTGGATAACCTATAGTATATAGTCGGAATTTTACCGCTAGAACCGTAACCGTTAGAACCGTAGGACCATTAGAACTGTAACCGTTAGAAGCCGGAATTTAAAATACAACACGCTTTTACTTTTCTTATGAAATTAAAAGTAAAAACAGTTGTGAAAAGACTTGGTCGAAAGCCCGTTGTTAGGAAATTGAGAATATTATGGTCGTTGGGATCCAGCCAGTGTCTGCGTGCTTGGGCAACCCCGAAACGTCAGTTTAGTTTCTGAATCATTTAATCTAAAACGATTAATGGCAGGATGACAACCCCGTTAATTACGCAAGTAATCAACGTTAAACAGGTAGGCAATTTGTAGACATGACATCGGTCGCAGGATCTCCAGGGCCAGCGGCGAGAAGAGGTCTACTGCTTTCCTTCTCTAGCGTATCGGGTGGCTGTTCAACGGGGAAACGCCGCTTCACCCATGAACACCATTCCTACTAGTGTCTCCCTCGACGAATACATTAGTGTGCTCTAAGCGTTTTCGTCGACCGTGCGCGCCTTTGTGGGGGATTTTGCCTATGCCTTTCTAGATTTGTAGACTCAGTTGAGAAACTACAGAAAGCCGCATTTTATCTTTTCCCGATGGTAAAGGAAAGCAGAAATTGAAACACCATTTTTTTGAAAAGAAAAGAAAGTTTAAACGCAAACCACTCGGTGTTGGGGAAATAAGCTCGGCGCTCAGAAATGTGTAAGAGTGGAAAAGTTAAAGAGCCCACTTTGAAGCTATGAATTGCAAGTTGCATTGGACAGTTGTAAGCTGATCGAGTTCTTATTATTTAGAAAGCATTACGACTTTTAAGAACACTGAGTGTGTGAAGCTAAAGTAGACTTAGAGTTGAAGTGAAATAAAATAAGCATGCAGACCCAACGGTGGCAGACTGAAAAAACGCTTCGTTGAAAAGAAAAGTTGGAACGCTAAAATTGTTTGCACTTAGGGACATTATGTGTTTTGATGGCTTGCGATCGACCCTATGTACCTCCTAATTCACGGCTTTGAGCAGTGCGGTACATTGACTTAAGTAATGCACGAAGGAGGACCAGGACACACAAAAGTAGAAATACTGCCTTGGTTAAGGAAAATGGAGTTGATTTTGATGCATCTTGAGTGGAAAATAGGTTTCAATTCGGAATGGATTTTTTTTCAATTTCGAACTTGCCCCCACCAAGAGTGACACGTCAAAGCGAGACACGCCAAGAGTGACACTTCACTTATTTCAGAAATTCGGAGGATTCCTACCCAACGACTGTAGGGGTAAATAAAACGCCACAGATTGCGAAGTTAGTCTAGAAGTAATAAATTAACAAACTGGACACGGGTACAATCTTTTTCGCAGTCGAGATGAATGGTTTTTTTTTTGTTTTTATTTATTCGGAGCGCTCCTGGATTGGTAGATGGGAATGCGAATGGGAAGTACGGTGACAGAAGCGCATATCGGTCAAAATTTTCAGCGTCGCATGTTAGGGAGTAGAAGACGGAGAATCTCGGGAGGTGCTTCGGACACGGGATTCAAGGCTAGTTTCTTCGGGTGAAGGACTGTTGTTTGGTGTGGTTGTTGTGTTATCGTTGTGTTTGATTTGTTAAGTTTTTTTTGTGTGCAATCTTTTGAGATTTACGAGACTTGCAAGATCGTGACAAGGCAAATCGTGAAAGTCTGTATGTTAGGGCTGTAGTTAATAAATGTTATCAATTTTGATGTTTACTACCCTTCCTCCACTTCTAGGATTGCTGGGTATCATAGGTAGATCTTTTCTTTGCCTCAGCAAAAACTTAGGAGAGGGAAGATGTAACCGGTTGTTTACCTGAATGGCAAGATGCGACACGAAGCCAACACTTCGCCGTGCACCTTGTAATTACGTGAACTGTAAAGCTCTCCCCAACTGCCGTATGCATGGGAATTGGCCGAGCGCGAGCAGCAAGGCAGCGATCCGGCCCCACTGTTCAGCCAGATGAAACCGGATCTCTGAAGTAAGGCTAGTCACATGACGTAAATTCTAACGAGAAACGTCCCTCCAGCAGGTATAAAAGGGCCAAGCTGGAGACGAATCCTCAGTTGGGGTTAGGAGCCTGACTGCAAGCTGGTCTCTTGAAACTCTTGGGGCTGATACAAGCTGGACCAGGGCAAACAAACAAATCAATTCAGTTTAATATTATGTGACACGTTGTGCATAGTTCCCTACTGTGCAGTAAAGAATAAATTTAAATTGAGTTTTTGAACTTGAAACCTCTCGTCCATTCCCTGAGTAGTAACAGTCTGGCACGTTCTCGAGCAAAGTACTGAGGAAAGTGTCGGCGTAAACCAAACATTATGCGTTTATCACTCACTCCTCTACAACACCATTGCAATTGTTCGCCTTGAAATGTTGACTTTTACTGCTAAAGCAATTTTTTATGAACCAATTGTCTTTCCTGCTTTATTTCATGGTCCGTAACTGTTGTAATGAGATGTAGTGCAAAGAAGGGTTCCCTAAAGTCCTTTATCTTCAAGCCTAGTTGACCAAAGGATTCCATGGTTTGTTAGAAATATCTGTCAACTTTTGGTAGGTGCAACAATGTTTAACCAGCTATGGAGTGAAATGGGCCAGTGTTGTGGTCCAGTATTTACGGAAGTCTTAATTGGGCGACTGAAAATGTTCAGCACAAACATGGCCGATGATGCTAACGAAGCGAGTGATGTGACTAGTCTTAATTAAGATTACATATTTCACAGGTGTTCAGCTTGATCTCTGTTGTTTATTTACCTTAACCAATAGAGAAAATGAATAAACTTACTGTGAATGTTGATGAAGAAATATGTACTGTCTCTGCGACTTCAGCAAATGGTGGAATAACGTGACTCTTCCTTTGAGTCTGTAAGATACACGACCAGTGTTGTATTGTCAGCCCTCAACAGGCAAATAAACAAATCAATTCAGTTTGATTTATTGCATTAAGAACATTACGGGTCTTAGCAAGGGGAACAAGCCAGCTTCGAGGAGGTTGGGAGTAACAGCGAAAGACAAGAGAAAAGCAAGGGGAGCAAGCCAACGTTGAGGAGGTTGGGAGTAACAGAGAAAGACATGAGAAAAACAAGGGGAGCAAGCCAACGTTGAGGAGGTTGGGAGTAACAGAGAAAGACATGAGAT
>JAHWFP010193653.1:0-15852 GCA_023313725.1 Lithobius niger
AATTTTTAAGAGGTAACTTGTCCAATACACGACGAAACCCAGACACATTTTTCATAGAGACTGCCTCCTCAGTCAGGGGGTTCCAAACAGGAATTACGCGAAACAGCCAAAAAAAATTTTCGGCAGTCCAGACGGGAACTTTGACCAACAGCTTCCAAGAGTGTCCTCGAGTCGATTTCGTAGGACAAAAATCAAAAAAGGACAAATCCACAGGTAAGAAGATACGCAATATTTTGTAGGTAAGTATCAGGTCAAATTTGAGCCTACGGAGTTCCAATGATTCAATTTCCACAAGCTCCAGGCGGGTTTCAGATGAAAAGTCACGCAGACCTGGCAACCTTTAAGTATGACGAGTGCCTGAAAAAATTAGGCCTGGAGCTGCTGGAGCTCTGTATGTTGAGGTTCGACTTCGTATTAGTATAAGATTGTTAGGGGCTTTATCAAGACTGACCTCCCTTTTTTTGATCTTGCGCCCCATTTGATGCGGACCTGTGTACATGATCGGAAACTAGCTTTCCCCATTACACACTTAAACTGTCGTCGGAACTGTTTCTCTGTTCAGGTGGTTACCCTATCCGGGTATCGCGGACTGCTCCGAAAGTAGCAACTTGATAATATTTTTGAAATGCCTAGAATAGCCATCCAGTGGCAAACCTTTGAAACTTTATGCAGGAACAGTGTTAGTGGGTCCACCCCCCTCCCCCTTCTGTCACCCTTTCACGTCGTGGCCGATAATTTTCATTTCTTGCACGGTAGAAAAGAAAAAGGAAAAGCATTTGGCAGTATGAAAGGTATTGTCAATGCCCCGCTGCAATGTGCAATTGTAATTGCTTCCACCTCCCGTGTTCTGTACCAGGCCTTAATCAAATCTGAATACACCTTACATACAGTATTATATGAAAGAAGCGATAAACAGCTTCGGTCTGACCTATTTCTTACATATAGAAGTAATGACTTTGACGGTTTACGGATTTTCGAAAAGTGATATGGATACATTTCTTTACCAACCTCTCGTTGACCCCAAGTGTCACAAGACACTGCAATATGACTTGACAAAACTTGGTGGAAGAAATTCCAGGCTTGATTAATGTCCGAGTGCACATTGAAGATCAACTTGTCCCACTCAACGTCAACAAGTGATCCACATAGACTATCAAAGTCAACCTTTCTGCTAATGTATTCGCCTTGGTTGCAAGAGGAGCGTCCAGATCCCACAGTGGCAAGATTCAAGGAAAAGTTCACCACACAATGGTCACTATCACCGAAGGCATCTCCCACCATAAGATCATCGTGGGTAAATATAAGATCTAGTAAATTGTTACCCCATGTAGGCTTATCAACCAATTCGTCAAGGCCAAGAGGTGCCAACAACTCCAAAAAGAACTCATGGTGACTATTGGCGGTGCTATTTCTGTCCCAATCAACTGTGCTAGAGTTGAAATCCCCAAGTATAAGATTTAAGTGGCCAGAATTAAAAGTACTAACAAAAAACTCTGCAAGGTTTAGAATTTCACCATTCATATAACTATTTGGTAAATGACACAAAATGAACGTGATATTGTGGGTGGGCAGCTCAATGGCAATACCCTCCGTTGAGCTTGATGTCCGTAACCCCCAGAGGGATCCCGATTCTACGGCCTACCAGGAGACCCCCTCCCCTGATATCCCTAGTTGATACCCCTATCACGACGTATTACATAATACAATTGACTATCAACTAGTATAGAGTTGGTAATACCACTGGTTAGCCAGGACTCGGCCACAAATTTTATATCATAGGTATTCCTATGGGTAGTCTCGAGCCATGAGTGTATGATCATCCCAGATCGCCCTGTCAATCGATACAAATGGAAATTCGTTTTCAATGCACAATTTTCGTAGCAGGGCGTTCGAATGAACAATCTTCTGATCGAGGAGTCATCCTTCCCCCCCCCCCCCCCCGCCCCACTCTTGGCATCAAACCGATGATGTTAAATCTGGCTAAGGGAAATTTTACTCGTAAACAAGCGACAAAATTTTGAATGTACTGCACAACCTGATTCGGAGATTCGTCAGCAATATGTTGTTCGATGTTGTGTGTTTTCAAGAAAAATGCTGTAGCTCTGCCCTTAAAATAGTATTAATCAAACCACCAAATCAGCAAAAATTTCGTCTCCGATGTAAACTGTAACTGTCTGCAAATTTTTGGCTTTATGCACCGCTTGGAAAAATTTCTTTTCGTGAAATTAGTAACTAGCAGCTAGCTAGCTAGCTAGCTACTAATTAGTCACTAACAGTGCGTTTTAAGTTGTCAAGAAGAGACCAAAGCCGCCGATCAAGCCAAGTTACTGCCTTAGCTGTTCGCCATGTTCATGTATATTTTATCTGGATAGGGCGAGCATTAATGTTATAGTTGAATCTTGGCGGGCGAGTGTGTCTTAATTACGATTCCCCGAAACCGACTCCAGAACGACCATATCTTCCTTTGAGCACTGTTATTACATATGACATTTACTGGCATGAAGTGACTCGAAAATCATGGTGAACGTCTTTGATGATAACTGATCCCACGATCAGAGTTATTATGTATACTCCTCCAGATGTCCGGGCATGCGCGTACCAGTCTTGACATTCTGAGGTTTTTAGGGATGCTAATGGTTTTCAATGGGGAAAAATTGTTATGTTTATATTTTAAAAATCACTGCTCGATCTGTAATTGCCTTAAACACTTAAGTGAAGTATGTGTGGCTTGGCTTGGGCTTCGTGTGGGTGTCAGACTTGATGTTCTTGAATGGGTGGGGACCAAGCAGTGTAATTGCCTTTGTCGGTGGGTATCTTGAGGTGTTTGTAAGTCTTGTTGCTTTTGTTACAAATCTGTTTCCTTCAAGATTTATTGCTCAGTCAGCACCATTCGTTCGCTAACGTTGAGTTTGGTGCTAATGGTGACCAACCGCACATGAATGTTATATATCCGTTCCATAAAGAAAAAAGAAAACGTGCGTTCGTGGTTGAGACGGCAGTTACCTGATGTTAGTGTTGCTAAACCTTTGTTTCCTAAGATGGTTTTTTTTTGTCTTCAGGTTACAGACATTAGGCGGGTCGTTGGGTATAAGGA
Organism: Lithobius niger; assembly: GCA_023313725.1. NCBI lineage: Eukaryota > Metazoa > Arthropoda > Chilopoda > Lithobiomorpha > Lithobiidae > Lithobius > Lithobius niger. The sequence continues at coordinate 3,095 of JAHWFP010193653.1, forward strand.
GCTGATGAACAAGATTCTCCATAGTGAATACATCTAATATGTGGGGGGTCATCAGAAAGAGAAGTGATAAGAAGCGATGGCCAAAGCTGTACTGAGCAGGGCGTAAAGAAAAAAATTCTTAAAACAAGTGAAACAAGAAAACTCATGTAAAGCGTAGTGATACCAAAAATGTCAAGTGATGTGTGGTTCTTAGCTGAACTGGAAGATATGCGGCAAGAAGTGCGTTTACTCTGATTGAATTGAATTTGTAATTTGGTATCTGAATGCTACCAAGGAAATGATCTGTGCCAGATTTAGGGTTGGGGACACACTTGACGCACAAGTGTGTGCGCACCATGCATGTTCAAACTAAATCTCGGGTCTTTGAAGGATCTGGAACTCTGGTTCTCAGAGCTGCTATGATCAGACTGGTATTTATCTCTAGGAACTGTGAAATGCTTTTTTTGGGGCCTTTTGCGTGTCAAATATGTAAGCTCGGTTTGGTCAGTACATTTGATTAAGTACATTGATCATGTCGAGCAGTTAACCAAGTATTTGCCTGGCTTAAAACACGAGACTTATTGCGAGCATTTAAAAATTCTAAACGCCTTGATGTGACTTGACTTCACTTCCTTTGCAATGTTGAGTCTAGCAGATTTTTCACCCTTAGACATGATGAGAGAACTAGAGGACATCCTTTTAAGTTGGATGTTTTACTTTTCAAGCGCGATTGTTGAAAAATGTTTTGTATCTGATTGAGTAGAAGAGGGGGCCTTTAAAAAAAAAGGTGGAACGAAGGGAGCAGGAACAGTGGTTTTATGCATTGACTTTGATGATTTTGTATTTATTTATTTGACTGGCTGCGTGTAAGCGGTAATACTATTATCCCTCTCAGACCATTTGCCATTATTGCAATTAATTGTTATTACTATAAACTAAATCTGACTAGCTAAATACATCCAAGTTTTTTGGACTCGATGGTTTCCATCCTTTGTTTTTCAACCAGTGTGCTGAAACTGTTGCAGCCCCATTAGCATGAAACTTCTATCAACACTGGTATAGTTTCACACAGTGGAAAACTGCTCACATGACCCCAGTCTACAAAAATGGATTAACTCCTAAAAATTACCGTCCGATATACCTTCTTTCCGTTGCAGCAAAGAAGAAAATAATTGTGATGGAGAAAAAAATTGTTACTGCATTTCTAGAAGAACGTCTTGCAACTGAAACGAGTCTTCTCAACACGGGTACACAAAGAAGAGATCTTGTACGACAAACTCACTAGAAAACTAGGCAAAGGTCGTGAAAGGCTTGGGTATCCTTGCGGCCAACCAGATTGTTCCATTATCTGTTGCAACAAGTAGTGAATGACGTTTTTTTAATTCTAAGGTCTATGTTCAAATCGCGGACACCAGATTCGTGTACACGCCTAGTCACCCCATTACATTCGTGATATTTACACGTTGGAACAAGTTCAGAGAGCCGTCACCAGGCACTGTACTTCACTGAAGGGTTTGCCTTATGAAAAACGTTAAAAAAGGCTTATCTGACAGCCCTTGTTGATAGGCGTTTGAGAGGTGACCTTATCAAGACTCGTCAAATTCTGTCTGGTGAAGTGATTTTGTCTGACGACCAGTTTTTCAACGGCAAACTTGTCGTACACACCAGAGGACATAGCACGAAAGACCATAGAACGTACCACGAAATTGATAAAACTACGAATCCGCACCATTGTTGTATAGTTTTGCTTCACTGAGAGCCATTAATTCTTGGAACGCACTCCCAGAAAGTGTCGGGATAGGACCTTCAACCAGTAGTTGAGACAGTATTAGACCAGGAAGGAGGTCCAGGCAGTATATCCGTATAACGTACCAAACGTCACCAACAATACCACTGCTGCTTCTGGCCATGATCTTGGAAAATGGCCGCCAGAAAATGCATTTTCAGCTATAGCTGCAGATCTATAAATTTTACGAAAATTTTCCATAAGACTAAACTTGTAGAAAATTAAATTTCTAACATATTTTGCTCTATTCATTTTCCTTGTAGGACTAACAGTTTTTTTTTTTTCAAATTTGTAATATATGTGTATATTATCAGCGTAATGACTACAGCGCAGTGACTATATTGTCTATTCATTGAGCAAAATAAACAACACCACTACATCAAAATCGAACAATATTTATTGTAAGGTTGAAAACGTCGAACATTGAATCGTTCCTGCATAGTAAGGCAGAATTTATTAAACAAAATTTACATGACACTAAGTAACTGGCAGTCATCATTGTCAGGCTTGTTTGGTATGAATTAGTGTGGGTCGAAATGAAGCAGGCTAGTTGTCTTCATCAGACAGTGTTGTCTTCAGCATCATCAACTGATGCGTTGATCAAGTTGCATTGGTGCACCAGCGCCACGGCAGTGTCCATGTATGTAACTCTTTACACATGTGCAGGTCATTGTGCAGCCGACCTTGCAATTTACAGCACAATTCATCCATTAGATTATCTAGTGCTGGTGGGAGAAGCATTGTTATCGGGGTGAGGTATCCCGAATTCGTCTCCCAGCCCCATTCTACTGCTGGGAGATCCCTTCCAAGCCACTGCTGTACCTGATGAATACTGTTGCGACGCTCCAGCTGTAGAAGAAAGTGTTGCCAATTCGATCATCAGGTACAGCAGTGGATTGGAATGGATCTCCCTGTGTAGAATGGGGCTGGAAGGTGATTTTGGGATGCCTTACTCTGATAACTGCTTCTCCTACCCCCACCAGATAATCGAATGCACGCATCTTGCTCAGCATAAATTGAAAACATAACAAGGAATACAGTCTGTTATTTCAGGGGTCTGTTCTAGTAGACAAGACACTATCCAGCTCAGTAAGTGTCCAGCTATACAAATGTAGTTATTATTTTCTTTACAGCTATTAGTAAGAAAATAGGTTTTTCTCTTTTTTTTTTGCCTTTCCTTCTTGTAAATATGCATTTAGCCTTAATGCATTAATAGAAAAGATTTGAGAAAAGCAAACTGGACATAAAAAGCCAAAAGGCAAAATTGGTAAAAAAGATATTTGGCTCTTTAAAGGACTAATATCCACAGACCAAAGCATTCACCAACTAAAACCCTCCCGACTAATAGTTAAACCCCTCGGCCTATTTTATTAATTTGTGATCCCAGTTTTTATTAATTTGCGATAGGTCATATAGAATTCGTGTGGAATACTTGATGTGAACCGGACAATGGTTTTAAATAACATGCGGATAGGATGAAAAGCTCTCTTGCTCTGTGTCGCACTGTGTATGTGAATCTTAAAACTAAAACTCAAACGTGGAATGTTATGGCCTATTAGTGTTTTATAATTCTAATACAGTTTTAAAACACTGACGATTGTACAAGTAAACATTAAACACTTCTGTTTTCCAGAATTTGAAAAGGACTGATGAAACTTCTTGGCGTGAATCACGTGTAAGCCCTGCTCTGTGTTTGCACCCATTTCCCCAAAGTATTAAAGTATCAAAGTGCAGTACAATTTGATATATTATCTTGCTTGCATTTTTATTTACATGTTCTGAAGGCTATAATGGAAAAAGAAGTGTTTTTAGTGCAAAGCTAATATGGCTGAATGTCTTCTGTTCATTATAGCGCCGGCTGGGTGGCAAGGAGTAGAGAATCTAATGTGGAAAAAAACTGTGGAAAAAATAATTTACCCGCACATCATCAATTTATTCATAAACACCATCCTTAACATCCAGCACACATTGTTCAAGGAACCATCCTACATCAATGGTTAAAATGAACTCAACATGTGTCAAAACATTAGACGGTCCACAGATTCCTCGTCTCCACGATTGATAACCAGAACAACGACAAAGTTTTCCCAGATTTAAGTCTTAACATGTGGCTTTGGAAACGTAAGGGTATTTCCAGTCTGGATGTTCGTTGTAACAGGTGTGAAGAACTTGCTATGGTAATAGTTTAAGTGACCACGACTTCTTGTAAAACAAAATGGTATTTTCGTCCTCATATCACTCTCCAAATGACGGCTACCACTTTACAACTGCACTCCTCTCCATTTCAGAATCGCTTGAACAGAGAAAGCTGAGGGAAAATCTGTGTCTTACTAACCTTATGCTACATGGTAATTTGAAGGTGGTGGTTTGAACTCCGACTTGGAAATTACACCAAAGGTCATTCGTGGAAACTCGTAGTGCAGCAATCTTTTACAAATACTACAAATTTTTTTTTTTTTTTTTGCAATCGTGTTGTTAACTGTTGGAATAGTCTACCAATATCGGTGGTTAAATAGCCTCGTTGCTTTTAAAAGTCGTTTGAAGACTACTTGCCTGGATACATTCTTGCATGGGAATTTTATTTTAACCATTAATTTGTTGATGCGAACTACGGCTCACTTGCCCGCTTATCATTGTGTACCCATCAAGTTAAGCACAGCAGCTCGGTGATCGTATTGGCGTTAGTTTTTCCCTCCTCCCTTTTGCTAATTGTGCAAATAAACTTTATTTTATCTTATCTAACTGGTAGTGATACAACTTTAGAACAACTCGAGAACTGGTTGCACATTTCCTTGTCAGCTAGTGGAACATCCTTGGAGAAGTGCTATTGAATGCGATTGGCTTAGATCAGTCTATATTATTTACAATTTGTGCATTTATTTAGCCTGACGAAAACGAAATTGTGATTCAAAATTGGCAGAAACCTTACGATTTCTTAGCCTGCTATCAGAAAGTTACGGTAGTATGGTAGTATTCTTAGAACTGTAAGTATATTATCCACCCAAAACCAAAACTGGTAGAAAACCCCGCCAAGTTTCCAAAAACGATCGGCCTTTGAAGGTAGTGATATCATTCAACCAGGGAAAGGCCGCCAAGGTCAATCCTATTAGCCAAGGTAATCGCACCGACTAATAGTTCGAAAGTTAAATCTTTCGAACTATAGCTATCTTCAAGTTTTCATTTAACGTCCAACGTATTATTTGATGCGATTAACTTGGCGGCCTTTCCCTGGCTGTAAGTAGATTATTAGCGAAGTATTAGAGAGCTAAACTGTTGAACTGACTGTATTTCTGAAGGCAAACCGACCATAGAACCATTTTGACTGGGTAGCACAATTTCACAGAAAGTTGAAGCAAGAAAGTGGCCATGTTGGGAAGCAAATTTCAACCAAGAATGGTAAGACTAGAACTGCACACCATGGAAAACAGTGAAAACAGACAAGGAAGTATGACAGAAAAAAAATTTTGAGGCCATACTACGGACAAATTGTCATAGAATAGATAATTGAAGAAATGACCTGCATTTGAAAATTCGTTCATAAACACAACCAGTTTCCACTCTTAAATTGCTGGTATAGCCAAAGTACTCCGTTGGGACATGCTCCATCCCAGAGTATGTCCCATGATGGCCGAGAAGGCAGAAAATTTGCCTGCTCTCCACGACTAGTATACCAAATTGCTTAGAAAACTTGACGACTGCAATTTAGAGAAGGACATTGACTTGGTTGACATCAATACAAAGGTGGCCTCGATTCAACCACAGATTACTGATGCCCTGGAGGAAAGCTTTGGAGTGTTCTAGGATTTGTTCGAGCGGTGGACCAGCAGTGGACCAAAGCTCGAGCTTCGTAGACGAAGGCTGACCTTTGCCTTACTTTTCCATTATGATTCATGTTTATTTTTTGAACTTTGTAGGGATAGACGGACGAGGGACCACCAAGGGAAATTAGCGGCTAATAAGTCTACATTAGATTGTCAGCATCTAATCGTGTTGTGAATGCATGGAATGCTTTACCAAATGAGGTTCTTTTGGCAAGCTCATTGTAAGTTTTCAAGCTGAAATTGAAGGCTATCTAACTTTCTTCGTCGCGGAAAAGCTGCTCATTTGTAACTTGTCTATTTTCATCACTGTTATACTCCCTTTTGTTTTTAATTAATTTATACTATTATAGAACATTTTGCATAGGTTTTATTTTTTTATGACTTTTTAACCATGCATTAATTTTTGTATTTGTAATTTTTTTTTAGTTATGTTTTTAGTACTTTATATCTTCATCCAATTTAAACTTGAGCTGGTGTAAGCGGCCTTGTTTGCCCTGCCAAAAACCATTTGGCATTACAAGTCAATAAAGATTTATTTATTTATTTATTTATTTATTCCAGGAGTAACAGACGATTCTCGAGTGCCAAGTTGAGAGGCTCCCATCACTGGCCGAAGCTAGCATATTTCTACTGGTGGTAAATTTAAATTCCTCTGAAGAAGAGCTGATTTCAGCACATCTGGACAGAAAAAAAAAACAACTCCAACGGCTGTGAAGGAAGTTTCACATCCACCGACGTTGACCCCACTGCACCAGAACATTACGGTTCGAAGCGGCATAACGCTCCGAAAGGGAAAGTCTAAATCTGCTAATTATAAAAATGGTACTCGTGCACACAGAAGCCCAAAGTGACACGCTGTACCATGTAAATGAGCTTTGCAAGGCTACGAATCGTATTAGAGACAGTGTGTTGATGCATGAAGAAAAGCCCGTTTTAGATACATGTACAGAGCGGGAGACTTGGCAAGAGGAATTTGATCTTCTGTCTAGAGGGGTACGGCCAAATCGATAATTTTCGAGGACTCTCATGTCAGAAACCTGAGAGGAAGTATAAACCCACTGTCAATTCGACCTGGATATACCCGGGTCTATGCGCATAGAACCTGCACTCTACGGTACAGCACCTCTTGGAGGCGGGTGAACCAAGGGAAACTTTCATCTTGTGCGTCGGTTCCAACGATATTTTCTTATTGCTTAAACGAACACAAAGACGTGAGTACACAGCACAACAACAACAGCACAAATGAAGAATTGTTGTTTTTACCACTTCTCGACGAACACTATAGACACACGTAAGCCCAGGACACACCTAATAAACCCCCTCAAAAAAAGGAACCGTAAAACTGGACTTTTCAACTTTTCATCTCATAACAGCTTGTTACTCCACAAACCAAAAGTTTTTAAGGATTCCCGCCAAGCTCTTGCAAAACAAAACTTTTTAAGGATTCCCGCCAAGCTCTTACACCGTTTGAAGTCATGACATTAATCGCCAAGCTCTTTCTCCAAGTTGACGTTTGAAGTCTACTCGATGAGATTGCGCAGTTTCGAACTATTACTCGGTGGAATTAACATGGCGAAAGAGCTTGGCCGTTGACATCACAACTTCAAACGGCCGAACAAGTTTGTTTTGGGGAACTAGAAACTTACTGGTAATTGGCCGGGATGAGCAGATTTTCTTGTTTTCTCATCATCAACCGACTATTAAGTAAGTCAGGAACACAGGCAGTGGTGGAATTCTATTCAACGTTCACTTGGCTGGCAGCTGACACTGGGTTGTACTTGCTCATAATGGTAAGGGTCCCCGGACCCCTCATAACGTTCACTGAGTGCATTGTGACTGTTAATTTCTGTGTGCTTGGTGGCGTGTCAGCTCTGATAGTAGTCTGTTGATGGGCAAGAGCTCTAGAATAGAATAGAAGGTGTCGGCCAATAAGTTTTATGAAGGTCCAAGCGGCAGATGTTAACTGGAAGGTTCCACCATCATGTCAGATGTTTTTTGCCGCATGAGGGAGGACACCCGTACATACACACTTCCCTTCACCAGGATCGAACCGGCTCTGTAAGAAGCCAGAGATGTGCAGCCGGGACCAGGGCGCCTATCAAATGTGATGCCCCAGTGCTTGCGGCTACCCGTGCACCCATATTAGAATTAGTTTAGAAATTATCAAATGTAACACCACGCATCTGCCAAGTGTTTAACCGTCAATGTTCGGTTCTTCATTGTATTATGGTTCGTGGAATTTGTGATGTGCCGCACTCGCCCCATCGCATTTCGGCATCCATTTTAAATTTCGTTAAGTATGATTCCCATCTCTATACCTATAATTCCCAGCCCTATCTTTTAAGTTAAGTTAGGACTAAGGTGACGTCAGTGACCTAAAATGGGCATAACTAGAAGGAAAGAAAACCACTTGCTTAAGTGATACGTTTGTATCAAGGTAAAACGACGGCAGAAAAAATCCGATGTGATCCGATGTGATCCTTACCAGACCAGTTGCTCTAGCAACAAACTATTTATTATTATTATTATTATTATTATTAAAAATAACATTTGCGGAGGCTAGCCAGCATACTCAACGCCGGTATAGATGACAGCTAATCTTAGCCAATGTGCGCAAAAATGAACTGAAAAGAAATTCAAACCCATCATCCATCTTGTTTAGCGTAATTTTGTTGTTTATTACGATGTTACGTTGTTTATGTCTACGACGTAGTTTGGCCTGTCCTCCCTCTCTTCCTCCTCCGCACTCCCATCAAGCCTCCCCAAAGTGAAGCAATTGCATCTCAGTCCAGCCTTGTCTGGCCTCACCCTCCAACCGTGAAGCAATGCAGTGTATTTAAATTGTATCATCCCCAACCGCGTGTTAATTCAGTGCTTTTTGCGTACACTGGCTAACAAAAGATGCGAATGGCGTGTTTCGCATTGTGTAACCTAACTAAAATTACAAGGATGGTTTTTTTTTTCCTTTGGGCAAAATAAATATTATTTACTGAAAGCGTAAATAGTATTTCTACAACCTCAAACCTAGTGTTAGGCAACCGTCAGACTAATATACTAACGCCCTAACCATCAGGCCATACTGATTTCAAGAAATAATTCCAATTATAAAACTTAAGTAATGCAACGTAATATTTGCTTGTGCGATTTTTGTGTTGACATTTGCTGGCGACGCCACCATGTAGGACTGTTCTGCGTTGGTGTGAGCTCAAATCCCACATCAGACCCTTTTTTTTTTTGAGTTGGGTCTTGTTCTTTGACGAAGTTCATGCGCATCATTTTTACATTTTTCTTGTGTCGGTTTCTTTTTTTTCCCCGTTTTTTTTCCTCTTTTTTTCTCTTTTCTTAAAATTGTTTTTCTCCTTTGTGTGTGAAAATGGAAAAATTTTCGTCTTCTGATGCTCGTTTCTCGGCATCTTTGTCCGCTGGAAAGGTTCCTGATCTAATGTGTACTCAAGAGGCGCCGAACTCCACTTGGGCGGGACCGGTGTCAGAGCACTCCCGTGGATGGAAAACGACCAGTAGTTCATGGTGTCCCAACAATGCTTACTGAAAATAGTGCTCAACTAAATCCGCACGACCTCATTGACATGTCAGCCAAATTACGTATCCGCCTCGATTCTTTTAACCTGGAGTAAAACATCTATCTCAGCAAGATAAACTTAAAAGTAGCCGTGACCCCGGAAAAGGTCACAGACACACTGGATTCGGATCTGAAGAATTTAAATCGTTATTTGAACATTAGTCTCAAATTTTTTTTTATGAAATAACAAAAGTATTCTTGAAGACCTTTCTGAGGTCATTTGTTTCGAGACTCGAATGCAAGATTTTGGCTGTTGAAGAAACTCGTAAATCTGCTATGGCGGATTTGTCACTCATGTTTAAGGAGAAGTTTGTGCAATGTCCAAACATGGAGAGGGGGAACACGCATACGGGAGGAACCACTAATATTTTGATCACACTCGGATCAGGGGATGAGGGTGATCTCACACTGTTATCGGCCCACTTGCACTGTACCGAGATGCCCATGCAGAGAGCTCCTGCACCTCCTTGCTCGCTGCCACTGCACAGGAACATCATGACCCGCCGTAGAGGAAACAGGGAAATTCCAAAGGGAAAAACACATTGTGCCATCGTGATCCTCTGCCGTACAGCGCCAATTAAACCATTTCATGACAACCCTCACATGCTTCACCGTTTAAAGGAAAAGTGGATGTCCTACCTCATGTCTTTAAACTTTGGGTTGTGACAATACCAAGCGAGGGACTTCGCTGTTAACACACTCACATGCAGTAAAACGGCTGCGTAAATATGGGGATTACACACACTGACACTAACGATGTTGTTGCGGCTGATTACTGGAACGGTGCAACAACCATTGTGGGAGATTCGACGGTACGGGCCCTTAGGGGAAGAGAGACCACGAGAGGTCCATAACCACGAGACGTCCATAACCATGACTTACCTGGGTCAATGCCACACGACCTCCAGGGGATTTTACCAGACCTAATGATGGGGTGTGACCCTCTCGGAACTGTCGTCGTTTGCGCAGGCACAAATAGCATTAGCGAAGAAACCTCTAATCATGTTGTATGCAACCTGAGCGACTTTGTGGCATCTCTACGTGCTGCATTCCCGAAGATCAGGATCGCTTTCATTGGCCTGTTTCCAAGGCTAGGAAGAGAGAACCGAGGCCTCGACAAGAAAGTACAGCATACAAATGCCCTTCTCAGAAAACTTTGCGTTGAATTCAACTACCCTTTTGTTTCCATCGACAGAGAAATCTTCAAGGATCGAACACTGTTAGCTCGGAACGTGATCCATCTTGCCTCCAGAGGCAACGCTACTCTGCAAATGGAACTCTTAAAGAACCACGCCAAGTCGGAAAACCTTCCAATTTAACGGGGTCTAACCCCACGATTGTAAACGCAATTGTCCCATCTTCGCATCCTTTTGCTCGAAACCTCAGGTGTGCTTTTTTTAATGGTAGAAGTATCATCCATAACATTGGTTGTTTTAAAAAACTGGTTTTGAGGGACACCTTTGATGTCTTCCTAGTGGTTGAAAGTTAGCTCCATCCCAGCTTAATCGACGGCATGTTGGTGGATACCAGAAAATTTTCTTTTGTTAGACGAGATCGCGACAGTCTGGGTGGGGGCTTACTCATTGTTCACCGTAGTGATATCCCTTTGGTAGTCGAGGACGTTGCAATCGATGCGGAAGGTATTGCACTGTCACTTCCTTATTTCAAGCTTAATATACTTATGGGGTACTTACCAAACAGCTAAGATGAGGCTGCTTTAACTATGCTTTGTAATTTCATAACTGTCACTTGATGATAGGCATTCTTGCTTTCTTGTAGGGGGTTTTAACCTCTCCACTGTAGATGGCGACATAATTGGGCATCTGATCGTCACCACCGTTTTTTTCTGGACCTAATTGCACCTTGGGGCTTCTTCAGCTTGTTGATAAACCCACTAGGGGAGAAATTATTCTGGATCTGGTTTTCTGTGACAATAATAGACTTGTCTTTGATTTAAATGTTGAAGACCACTTTGGCAACACTGACCACTGCATTGTTACCTTCTCCATTAATTTGCCACTCATGGCCACCGAGGCTGATCCAGTTGCCATTAACTTGCAGAATTGTAGGCTTGACTTCAACGCATTGTTATCGTCTCTCTCGTGTGCAGACTGGGATACTCTTGTTTTTAAAGTGCATCCAGCTATTGAGCAGGCATGCAGCTGCCTCCAAGGTATTCTTGCAGGTCGTATTTCTCTATGTAGGATGCCTTTCATTCCTAACAGAAATGGATCGTGAGTACCTGGACATCTCGCTACGTTGTGGCAGTGGAAACTTAAGCTTTTGAAGCGCTACACGGTACATCATAGTGTGGAAAACAGGTTGACCTATAATAGAGCCCAACAGAACCCAAAAGGTATTTGTTACTATACACTCTCATCGGGTGTATCCGTACCTTGTGGGGTGCCCCAGGGCTTTGTCCTGGGCCTGTTGCTTTTTGTTGTTTATTTGAACGACTTTTGTTTTAGAAATGAAAATACTTTTGGTTTTAAATTTGCTGACGATTTGAAAATCGGTACCAAACATTTCTTCCCGTATGGATCCCCTGACCTTGACCTTGGAGTGCCGCAGGGTAGGTGAGTGGTCTACGACTTGGCAGCTTCCCATTTCTTTTCATAAATGTTTTACCTTCCACGTTGGTCTCCTTGACCCATGTTCTGAGTATCATTTGGGACAGTCTATTCTGCCTTCTGTCCTGGAGGTGAAAGACCTGGGTGTGGTTTTCACATAATTTGAAGCCCTCGCTACATTATCATAAAATCTGTGGTCAAGCTTACTGTCATGCAGCTATTGTTAATAAATGTTTTACATTGGGGGATTGGTGTACTAAAGTATGGGCCTTCAAAGTTTTTGTGAGGCCCCTCTTGGAGTATGCGACCCCTGTTTGGTCGCCGCATTTGGTGGGTAATATTGAAGCTGCCCAGCGTAGATTTACCAAGCGACTGCTTGGCTTCCGTGATTTTAAACTACTCAGAACGGCTTTCAAAGACGGGCTTAGAAGTGCTCGAGCTGTATGGCATTAAATTTGATCTAATCTTGACTTTTAGGATTCTGCATGGTCTTTGTGATGTGATCCCTTCTTTCTCTGATTTGACTCCAAACCTGTTTGGTACTCGCGGCCAAAATTGGAAGCTTGTTAGACAGGCCTGTAACTCGTTTAAATTTCTTCTCGGTTCGTGTGGTCCGTATTTGGAATGCCCTGAGTGAAGGTACCGCAATCCAGCCCACAGTGCACGGGTTTCACCGCTCGCTTGCAACGGAGAATCTTCTGCCCTATTTAAAACGCCCTTTTTAGGATGCGGTATTAGATGTTCACAACCCTTCCGTAGTCTTACCACCGTAACGTGGTGAAACTGTATTATTATGCCATTCTTTCAGTTCGATCTGCAAGAATTTGTTGGTCATTAGCGTCATGAGGGGGCACAGGGTAATGCTGCGAAGCCTGGGCGGGAGGAGGGGAGCATTTCGTGGGGGTTCCATGACGGTGTGATTTGTATTGCTAAGTGTGTCTTCTGTACCAAATTTCATGATTTTAGCTCAATCAGCAAGAATTTATTGCTCAAACCTTAGGGGAAATTGGCGGGGGGGGGGG
>JAHWFP010193654.1:0-15911 GCA_023313725.1 Lithobius niger
TAGCGAAGTTTACAGCACTGCAGTGGCTACTGCGCGGTTAGGGGGGGAGCGTCCTTGTCCTAACTATAAGTTGAATATCAACAACTAACTACTAACTAATTTGCTGCCACCACGATGGGTGTTTAATTGCTGGCTGGGAGTTAAAATAAAAATGATTTTTGATTATTTACTCATGCAATTAAATCTCAACGAAGTCAACGGGTTGTCTAAAACAACGAAAGTTTTTTTATTAAAACATTTTTAACTTCTCACACTATATTGAAACTTAGTTAGTTACAAAGAAAATATTTCAAAAAGCTTTAAATAAAGCACACGAAGATTTTACATGAAAATCGGCACGAAGTGAACACATTAAAAGTTCATACACTTCAAAATTTCGAGAAGAAAAGTTGTTTGAGTCACCGGACTCTCTAAATTACAGAATGCAACGTTTGCACTAGTAAAGTAGTCACAAGTTATGTTTCTAAAGCCAATGCTGAAGATCAAACTAACTATGGTAAACCTGGTACACAACCTAAAAGAAGTCTAAGCTCTACGATTTGAACCATTTGAGTATTTAGATGAACCTTTGTTCAACATAAATAAGAAAGAAAGCCGGTTTTTAGGAAGGGGACCTTAAACCCTTAAGTTGTGGTAGTTCTAGGCCAGAAATGCCGATGGCGGTTAACTGATCCACAATCATTCTCACGTAAGAGGTTAAGTTTAGATTTACGAACTATAAATTTAGAATTTGGGTCTAAAAGAATACTTTCACAAAAAAAAACTTAGTTACCAACGAACTGCTACCTTGCCCGGCATGGCAACAAACGGACCCGTGCGGACATCTCCACTCCGACCGGCGTAGCAACCTCTAGCCTCTGAGATCTTTGAGCAGTGCTCACGATTGAGTCTGGAGCTGGGGTTATATACTCATTACCGGAAGTCGGCGCGGACGCCGAGGATAGCTGCGGAGGGGGCGTGCGGGGAAGAGGAGGCGGACATCTTGGAGGAGGAGAGACTGACCTAGATCGGCCGAGCTGTCACCACCGGAAGTTGGAGTAGTGTTTTGGTTGGATGGATTTGAATTGACAAAGGGAATTGCCGACTTGGAAACTTAGAGGCCTGGCTTTGAAGGTGCAAGTGAGTTTTCAACTCATAACAACGTGATTAGGCCTATGTTCAAAACTACGACGTTAGACATCGCACTATTGAAGGAGGGGGGGGGGACGGAGTTTTGCAATTAAAATCCACATTCAAGTTTAATAGAAGGATGGTTTCTGCCCTGGTGCAATAGTAGATAGTAAAGGCTTTAATTACAACTGGTTGAGGTTGCCATGGTCGGAGCTCTGAAATAAATACAAGATAAACTCTTTTTGGAGAAAATGTCCGGAAAATTAAAATAGTAAAAAAAAATGCCGTTTTGGACAAGGTAGAGTTTGTGGGAAGAAGTTACGTTACTGAATTGCTTTTATAAGCACTAGGCAGAGGATTAAAATAAACCAGCTAGTTTGTAGATGCTACAACTCTTTTTAGGTTTACAACATTATTGCGTCTGCAAGTAATGAAATAAAAATGCAATCGACGTTTTCATAACAAACCAAGACTAGTATTTGAGTTCAAAATAAAAACGCAGAGTGTGAATACATATATGTGGTTCCTACAACAAACACTAAACTGGTCGGCTTTATGCCTGGAAAAAATATAAATTACAAATTTACAAGTTTGCTGTTGTGGAAAATGGCGATCGGCGATTGCGTGCGGTGCGCTCAGTTTGGAGCGTTTTTCAAATAGCTGTAGTTATTTGTAGAGGACGAAAGTTGGAGTTCTGTTTTCACAGGAATAGAGATAAAGTCTGTGGCTATTAAGAGGTGAAGACTGCGATCGTTTCTGTCCATTTTCCTGGGAGTTACAAGATTTGAAGTAAAATGGATTAAGCACTTAGGCCTACGGCGCTAAGAGAGAAAAATAAATTGGTTTCCCCGAGTTTTTGATCTTTGGTGCCGGGTATCCTAACCAATCTGGATTTTTTTGGCCAATGCCTTTACACATTAACCCCTTCACTGCCAGATTGAGCTCAGCAGGTGCATGCTCAGATCCAGAAATGTCTATTGCAGGGAAGCACATTGCAGAAAATATTGACTCCAATCTCAAGACATAATGGAGGCAGTGTTTACAAGCTAAAAACCCTCTAATAATTTGGCAGAACACACAGGGGTGCCCACATGGGGGAAACATGAGGACCATCTCCTTATTTATATTTTTACAAAATGAACGTAGGACGTACGTATGTACGTCCTGGCACTTAGCAAAGAATTGCCAGGACGTACGCAGGTACGTCCCTGGCACTGAAGGGGTTAAAAGTGTCCTTGTGAAAAGTGAGCAGTAATTTTCAACATAATTCCCGAAATTATGACTCAAATTGTGGGATACCAAGTTGTGATGCTCGCTTTACTCGCGGCAAATTTGAATTTCCGACTTTGCATATGTGTAAATTTTATATCACTTCTGGTGCACTTGCTCCTACCTACATCGCGCTTCCTAACCACTTATTTTTTTTGCTGCGGTAGTAACTGGTTGATTGGTCGTAACGTCGGAAATCTTTTTTTTCCCCAAATCGAAGTTGCTGTCACCTTGCTTAAATATGATAAGCTACCTTATGCCGCGAGCCACGGCTGTTTACCGTGATGTCATCATGAGTTAGCCACTGACAAACAAGACCAGTGGATCTTTGGCCGTTTGAATGAACTAGCTTAGTCACGTGATATGCGCGTCACGGCTATGCGCGTCACGGCAAACAGCCTTGGCGCGTGGTTTAGACGTTAAGGATCGAGACGGTGGCAGTGGTTGACACGGCACTGGATGTACCTGGTCTAAGTAGAGTTGGTGAGTGCAACAACGATGGCTGCGTTACGCCTGATGTGGGTATGTGGGTGGGTGTGGGTTTGGCAGATATGTTGCCCAAGTTGTTAGGAGTTATCTATAGTTGGCATTTCATGAGGTGATGAGAGTTTGCCAGGCTTGTGAAAGTTTTGGTTAAAATAGTGATACGAGCTGGTCATGGTGGAAGGCGCACACAAGAGGGGCTGTGAATCCGAAGTACGTGCTGAAACTAGTATCAGTGTTCCGACGTGGCTGTGTCGTGAAGCAATGGTAGAGGAGTCAATTGAGTGGCATAGCCCGAATATGAGGCAGAGTGATTAGTGGCTGGATGCTGGCATTGGAGGTATGGAAAGTGAGTGGTGTGAACCCCAGAGTGAGAAATGTATTGAAAAAGTGATGTAGGCTGTTGGCCGTGAGTTTGTACCGGAGGTGTTTCAGGAGAAACTATGTGTCTGCCGGAGGCTAAATGCCTGGTATGGAAATTGTAGAAAAAGGTGCTGATGTGGTGGGACCAACACAGGCGATGCAATTGTCAATGCCGGAAAACACTATGATTTGTGATAGTTAGTTGTGGCGATGAACGTGTAGATTACTGCCCCCCCCCCTCCCACTCTTCCTCCCCTGCCTCCCAGAGTGCGTGAGAGGCACTCCTTGTTGGCAGCAGACGACACGGCATTGGGTAGGGTTGAAGCTAATTTTTTTTCCAGGTGTTGCTTCCTATGTTGAAAGCCTTATAGTTCTCGCCATGGAGTGGAGCCGGTGGACTACTCTCCTTTGTGGCAATTCCAATCGTCCCAGATTATGGTGGACACTACAACACTACAGTTTCAAGTACTGTAGGCCATGAATGTGATGAAATGGGAACGATTACAATTAGCCATCGCATAAGATTTGTGCCCAGAAATATTAGTGCTGCCCGGACTTTGTCGGAGTTGTTTGTCATGCCTTTGCCCAAATTATTAAATTGTGGACAACCGGAGGCAGTGGCAATCACCCGAGCATTTGGCCGTGCCTCGGTTTGGTGGACAGACCGTGCAAACGTGGTCTTTCTCTCCCCCCCCCCCCTCGTGCTACTGGGCCTGGTGGCCCCGAGAAAGATTGATGAGGCTGTGTGTGGTGCAGGTGGGAACATTTCTACGAGGGTGGGGGATGTCCATATTTTTGGTTCTTGTTTTTTGATTCGAAAATTGGTGCAGAATTGTGTTGGGGGGTGATGTTTGTCTCATGTCAATGCAGTGCAGAACAAGATTACAAGGGCGCTGACGGTCTGCTGGACCAGGTTTCGGCAACCAAGATTTTGTAGTGTCAGACGAGGGAGTGTGGCAGTGTTGCCCGAATCAGAAGCGATTTTTGTAATATGTCTTAAAAATGGATAGGAGTGGTGTGCCTTTTTTGGTACTCAAATTGATACAGCATCCAGATCATGTTCTGGACGCGATGACGGATGGTACCATTACGGGACCAGCAGACATTGCCCACAGGGATTCGTATGAGAACTGTTTTTTTCCTATGTACGACCTGATTACCAACTGGGTTGCAGACAGTGGTAGATGGCCGTGTTTGATGCAGCTGGCATTAATACGAATCTTTTTCAGGTGTATTTAGTGCTTGTGGCAGTGGCATTGGCAGCAGTAGGTTACGGATTGTCTGCTTCCCAAATTATAGACATGGCTAACTTATCGTTGACAAGTGTTGCACCCACTATTATAGAGAGTTGGTTCTGAGCTTGGCTGGCTCCCTGTTGCAGAGGCTGCAGGTGTTGGGCCTAAATTCTTGACGCGGGGAAGGCTGGCAGCGCCACATTTCCTAATCTGTTCCAATTTGGTAACGCAGTGTGGTGAAGTCTGCAAAGTAGAAATGTAGATTCTACCCAAGAAATTGTTCTCGCAGGACAATCGAGAGTTCTCAGAGTAGAATCTGACGATACTGCTACAGTGATCTCCTGGCCACCTCCCTGGCTCTTGTGTTCTCCGGCCGCAAAATTAAAAAAAAATGGTTAGGCAGTGAGGTAGGGAAGAGCATCAGAAGTGTCGTGCAATTTACATAAATTAAAGAGGTAATTATATGCAAAGTAGGAAGTTCAAATGTTCCGCTAGTGAAGGGTGCTTCCCAATTTGGTAAGTGTTGTCGGATTTTATGGGAGGTACTCAGATACTCCTGTTAGAACAAGTTCTCTGGTATTGCTCGGCTCATTTTTCATGTTGGGGCATTGGGCTTTATTTAAGTGTTAAGAAGATTAGAAGAAAATTCTGATTTAAAATGCTGCCACACATAAAAATAAAACGTGATCAATTCTTTTCCGTATTCTAAAATAACCAATTCCCGAATTTATTCCAAGAAAGGGTGATCGATTAGTCGAAAGTTCGTATAATCGAGGTCCTATCATTTTTCTGTAGCGTGACAAATAGTTTAACTCCTCGCTATTATATTTGTAAGGTCCTTGCGATCCCGAATATTTATTATTCTGTTCTTCTGCTTGTTAGTGGTGTTCTCTTTTTATGAAATGTTTTAGTTTTTCAATTATGTACTGTGTTGTGTACGTTGATTCACAGTACGAAGACCCATTCCTGCTTGTTTTTGTCTATATGTTCTTGCATAAATCTGCTTAAGTTTTTTACACATGTTTAAGTATAATATGTAACTATTATTTTGCATTGTAATATTTTCCAGAAAATTTTATACCAGTATCCTCTCCACCGCATATCGTACTGTGCAGATGATAAGTCGGACAAAAAGTTTTTCAGTTTTATTGCCAAAGAACCTGATGCAGATAAACACACATGTTTTGTATTTGTCAGTGATAAACTGGTGAGTATGCTTGTTGAGAATATACATGCTTCCTTCTGCTGTTACAGTTGTGCATTCTTCGCATAAAACGTATGTGTACTGTTCAGAGGATCTGTCAGTTCCAATTGACTTAAACCGCGTGTGACGGCAATTACCATGTTAGATCTTTCAGCATGTCTTTTCCATCATATGGAAAAACCTCTTTTCATATTTTTAATCAAACATATTAAGAAACTTTTGTATAACATACTGGAGAGAACTACAATGTAACGGCGGATGCTACGACAGAGTAGGTGCTTGTAACATCGCCGGACGCATGGTGTAACTGGATCTTACTATCTCTCACTCAGTGTTGCTTTCGCGTACTTTTTCGGTTAAACAGCACAACTGCTACTGTCCCGGGGTAGGGAATGGAGCATTGAAGTGCTAATCTTAGACCTAACTAGTGATTAAATAGCGGGTAACGCTGCCACCAAGGTGGGAAAAGGCTAGCTAAGTTATATTTGAAGAGAATTGTCTTAAATACTAACTTCCAGCAATCAACGAACTATTAAACCAACGGGTGTTTAAAACTCCTGGTTTTATTTTTAAACAAACATGTTAAAAAGATCGCACTTTACATTTTACCAATTTACAACTTAGTTTAGGTTATACAGGTTACTTGAATTTACATTAAAATTCGCATACAAGAACTTGGGTTTAGTTCATAAAACAATTTCAAAATAGAAACAGTGATTTTAGGCAACGGGGATTTCGCAAAAGAGCCCTCTAAATTACAAACGGCTTCGGCTGACTTATAAAAGTAGACCTGGTTTTACAGTTTTGTTTTAAAAGGGAACACCCAAAAGATCAAACCGTCCCCATCGGAATTCACATTAGAAAAGGGATGTACGCTCCATGAAGTACTATGCTTCTGCAAATCTCATTGACCCGACGGCCTTTGTTTACATTATGTTAGAATAATGAAATCGGTGAAATGAAAGCTGGTTTTTAGGAAGGGACCGTAAACCCTTATGTTATGGTCGTTAACGTCCGAAAATGCCGTTTGGCTTAACGCACCATAAGTTACATTCAAAGCTACAAGGTTTAGGTTAAGTTAAACTATAAATTTTGACATATAAGTCCAAAAAATAAACTATTAAGTTAAGCTAAGTTTCATAAGAACCAACTACCTTTGCCCGGCATGGCAATTGGACCATGGCATCTCCACTCCCCACCGGCGTAGCGACCTCTAGCTTTGAGATTCCTGAGCTGTGCTAACGAAATTCTCCTGGGGCTGGGTTTATATGCCTTCTGCCTGGCCAGCAGGCAGAGGGAAGGTAGAGGTAGGGGTGGAGTGGGGTAGAGGAGGACTCTTGGAGGAGGAAAGACTGACCAAAACCGGCCGGGCTGTCACTACCGGAAGTGGGCATGACGGCGCGGACGGGCAGGGTAGCTGAGTGCTCTGAGTGGAGGGGAAATTGAATGCAGTGTTTTGGTGGGAAGGGAATTGGTGAGGCTGCATTGACAAAGGGAATTGCCGACTTGGGAGCGTTAGAGGCCTGGCTTGGAAGTGTAAGCGAGTTTTAAACTCATGACATGAATTTAGGCCTATAAAAATACTACTACGATATTATGTATCGCAACTATTGAAGGAGGGGGGGGGGAACGAAGTGTAATGCACAGAATAATTATTTGACTTTAGGAAACAAACTGCTATTAACAAGGTATGATTTTATCGAAGGAAGGCTAGTTCGTTTTCGTTTTTAGAGGTTTGCTACTGTCGGAGTTTGGATGGAGATGCTAAAAACATAAACATAAAAATAAACACTGGGTCCGTTAAAATAAACAAACATAAAAGTTTTGAGCTCTGGTAGGGTTCATGGCAAGAAGTTAAGTTTACCTAAGTGCTTTTAGTGCAAAAATCAAAAGATTAAATTATACCAGCTTAGTTTTAAGTATGCTATAACGCATTTAGGTTAGATTTTAGTTGTTTGCAGAAGCAGACAAGTGATTTTAATGTCGGACATTTTTCATAATTAAAGTAAGTCGTCACCTGTTTTAAGAATAGAAAATATCGTGTTTTACATGTATGTGAGGTTAAGTACCATCAAAGTGGAAGCCCCTCCTAAAATATAACTAAGCTAGTGTTGTTGGCTTTATGCCTGAAAGAATAAAATACAAAATGTACAATTTTGGCAATTTTGAAGTGGAATCGCCAGAAAACGATGTTCTTCTTGATTTGAAGAGTTCTGCCCTCGGGATTTTGGCTCGGCAGTGTTGAGGTATCCTCACCACAAATGTCTTAATACAAGACCACGTTTACAACAATTCTAATTGTTGATGCTTATTTTATGAGAATGGGTATCGGTGCAGAACATTTTTTTTAAGGATAGGGTAGAGGGGGTATTCATTTTACTGCAGCCAGTTAGAGGAGTCATTTTTTAGTATCGTGTAACAAAAAATTTCCCGTTCCCCTCTACCCCCCCCCCCCCCCATGGTTTACTAGTAATTATTAGTATATTTTTCTGATTCATGTAATTTCGGCCTGCCGAAAAAACGATTGGAGAGGATACATGACCTCCAAAGATCAAAAAACTTGTGGAACAATGTTTTTTCTTGAGCGCTCCAAAACGCAAAAAGACCTCGGTCTTTAATCCTCAGCCAAATCTTTAATAATGGACTAAAACGGCCCATCTTGGAACCATTTAATAGCCTGACACAATAGATAACTCTTCGGGAATCCCAATCTTCAAAATTCCATCCTGAAGTCTAACAATCCTATTTGAAAACTGCTCCAAAATTGCCGAAGCGCTCCTTCAACTTAATACTAAGCTAGTTTATTTAGCCATTTTATACTTTATTAATAATCTTGTGCCCCCAGAACGCTACCATTAATCCGAACTAATTCGACATCGGCAATCACCGGACACAAATTTTTATGTAAATATTTTTGCCTTAAATCTCTACCAAAACTCCGACTGTGTCCATCCGAATGTGTGCAGTAGCTTGTCCTTCTAATTAATCCTTCCAAAAATCTTATAAAGATATGTTCCCAATGCCAATCCAAAGTCAGTCTGTGCAAAGAAACTCAGTCCCCCCCCCCCCCTACCTAGTTGTGGTGTAACACTGCAGTTTCCAGTTAAAGCTTGTTAAATTTAATAGTAATGCTTTATGCATTACCCAAACCAAATTACTAAGCTTTAACAAGCGCCTATTCACGATGCAATCATGTAAATATTTATTTAATAATCAATTTAAAGTAAAGCCTTTTCCCAAAGTTCACTTAAGTAAAACTCAATTTGGCCTATCTTTACGTGTCCCTACTCCTTCAAACGGCTCTGCACCAAGTCCCTTAGCCAAACTGACTTTCCCATTGTTCTCCTGGCCCCCCTCCAATCAGACCCCAGCAGCTCTCCTCGGCGTCCGCGCTTTGGTCGCGAGAATCCGCTGCTCTAGCATAAAAAGGCCCCCCAACCCTCCCTCTTCAGCACAGCTCACAGATCTCTGAAGCTAGAAGGGGCACGCTGGTCGGGAGTGGAGATGTCACGTCCGTGGTTGCCATGCTAGGCAAAATGGTAGTGGTTCGTATGTAACTAGTTTTAGCTTAAAAGTTTATCTTTAGGATCCCCAATTCTAAATTTATAGTTTAACTTCAACTAACCTCTAGCTTAGGAGTCTTTATAGTTGGTAAGCCAAATCGGCATTCCTGGTCCCTACCACCATAATGTTAGAGTAGGCATCTCTTTCTAAAAAGCAAAGTTCATTCTTTGTTCGTTTTTAAATGTAAACAAAGGGACGGTTTGATCCTCGTGGATTCAGGGAAAAATAACTGTTGGACGACTTAAAAAATACAGTTGTCAAATATACTTGGCGGACGCGGTTCAGCTTGCTGGGTATTCCAGGATTGGAACCCAAGATAAAAATACTTTTTCTAATCGAAATTAAGTGTGTTTAAGAATCAACTTCTTTGTTCTTGTTCAAAGTGAATTTCCAAATGTGAATTCTGATTTAATTGCTTTTCAAACTGGTAAAAGCCAAACTAGTGATCCCAATGTAAAAAGTGTTTCTTATATTCATTTTTCTGATGTTTTAAATAAAAACCAAGAGTTTTAAACTTCAGGTTCGTTCCCTAGTGAATAATTGTTTCTAGTGTAAATTATCATGTAGCCCATTTTAGCTTTATACTTCGTTTAAACAATTAAAATAATCCACCGTTGGTGGCAGTGAAATTACCGTTAGCATTAAGGTTAGGCCTATAGTTATACTCCGTACGCGATTTGTAAACTGGACGTGGCTCGCGAGCAGCTTGATTGTAGCGTACATTTTCCCGGAGTCGGTGTGCCTTGTGGCTATCTAGAAGACCGAACCAAGGCTTGTCTGTGCGCGATCATGGTTTTGTTTATTTGATGCCAATTTTTTTAATGTCGACTTTAAAAAAAAGAATTTTTTATTACAGGCCTTCTCCATCAATAGGGAATCTGGAGGGAATCTAAGACAAACAAATATTGGGGGGGGGGATATATGATAAATTTCAGGCTTAATTCAAAAAAGAGAAAATACTTTTTTTCTTACCGAATCTCATTTTAGCCTTGTAAAAACACCGTTATTCATCTTACTGTTGTAAACGCGGTCTCGTATCAGACGCTCGTGGTGAGGACACCTCAACACCACCGAAGAAAAAACCTGAGGGCAGTATTCTTCCACACCAGAAGAACAATCGTCTGTATGGCGATTTCCCATTAAAATGTAAATAATGTATATTTTCTTAGGCATAAAGCCGAAACACTTTCCAGCTTAGTTGTTTTAGATGTTGTCAACACACGATATTTTTTTATTTCTAACAGGTGACGACTTTGCTTATTTATGAAAAATGTCCGATGTTCAAACCAGTTTAAAATCTAACCTAAACTGCACTTAGCCCTTTAAAAACTAGCTGGAACATTTAATCTTTTTATTCGTGCACTTAATGCATTTTGGTAAATTTAACTTCTTGCCATGAACCCTACCGGAGCTCCCATGTTTATGTTTGTCTATTTTTACGGACCCAGTGTATGATTTTATGTTTATTTTTTATAGCATCTCCATCCAAACTCCGACCGTAGTGAACCTCTAAAAACGTAAACAAACTAGCTTTCCTTCGTTGAAAACATGCCTTGTATATAGCAATCCGTTTCCCAAAGTCAAATGTTTATTCTGTGCAAAACACTTCGTTCCCCCCCCCCTCCTTCAATAGTTGCGATGCCTAACGTCGTAGTTTATTTTAATAGGCCTAAAAATCACGTTGTTATGAGTTGAAAACTCACTTGCACATTCAAAGCCAGGCCTCTAAGTTTCCAAGTCGGCAATTCCCTTTGTCAATTCGAATCCATCCAACCAAAACACTGCTTCAATTCCGACAGCCAGTCAGAGCGCTCAAGCTACCCCGGTCGTCCGCGCTGTCATGGCCGACTTCCGGTAATGACAGCGCGGCCGATTTTGGTCTGTCTCTCCTCCTCCAAGCGTCCACCTCTTCCCCACTCACCCCCTCCGTCGCTCTCCTACAGGTCCGCGCTAACCCTCTACCTGCCTGCCAAGCAGAAGGCATAAAAACCCAGACGCAGTAGAGTATAGTTAGCACAGCACAGCTCAAGGATTCTCAAAGCTAGAGGTCGCTACGCCGGTCGGGAGTGGAGATGCCGCGGTCAGATTGTTGCCATGCCGGGCAAAGGTAGTGGTTCGTATCGTACTTAGTTTAGCTTTAAAAGTTTAATTTTTGGACTTACATTCAAAATTTATAGTTTAAACTTAACTTAACCTCGTAGCTTTAGTAGGTAAATTTATGGTGCGTCAAGCCAAACGGCATTTCGGACGTTGGCGGCCGTAATTTAAGGGTTCACGGTCCCTTACTAAAAACCAGCTTTATTTCATGTTTTTTTAAACGCAGTTTAATGTAAACAAAGGACGGTTTGATCTTCGTGGGGTTTTCATTGATTAAACGCTCGGATCCACTTTATAGGTAGCCGCGGCTCTATAATTTAAGGAGTTGACTTATCAACAGCAACTCTGGGAGGTTTAATGCTTTGCAGTATACACGTAGAAAAATAACTGTAAAACAGGTCTACTATTACTAGACAGCCGAGGCTGTTCGTAATTTAGAGGGCTCTTTTGCGAAATCCCCTTGTGCCTAATCAAACTCACTTTTTCTATTTGAAATTGTTTTTTGTGAACCTCGTGTTGGTTCTAGTGTCGAATTTAATGTAAATTCCCCCTGTATTTTATAACCTAAACTAGGTGTAAAGTTACCAAATGTATTTGTAGTGCGATATTTTTATTCATGTTTGTTTAAAATAAAAACCAGGAGTTTTTCTTAAACGTCCGTCAGTTTATTCGCTCGTTGTTCGCTAGAAGTTAACTTGTAAGATAATTCTCTTAAACTTAGCTTAGCTAGCCTAATTTTCCCACATTGGTGGCAGCGTTACCGCTTATTATTACTGTTAGCCTACAATATTAGGACATGTGTCGCGCCATTCCCTACGCCGGGACTGTAGCTGTTGTGCTTATTTGAAACAAAAAGTACCCAAAAGTAATAGTAAGAAGATCCAGTTACACCAGGCGAGCGGCGATGTTACAAGCACCTACCCCGTCGTAGCATCCGCCGTTACAAATGGTGGCAGCGGTGGGATGAACAGGTGCTGTTCCTACAAGCGTTTCCCCCCTGCCATGCTACTATGCCATTTGTGTTGAACAATTCTTCAACAACAAAGACGTCCGTGACTCAGACACCATAGTCACAGAAGCAGATGCCCGCATTGTAGTACAAATCAATGCCGAAGCAGATGTCAGCATTGCCGCTAAAATCAATGCAAACCCCGATGTCCGCACTGCCGACAATAACAGTGCCCGTCATCAGCGCCCGCAACTAAGCCGTTCCGGAGCCGAGAAGCCGGGATCGCCGATCCCCCCCCCCCCATCTTGGAAATCAACAAGCCGTGGACCGTAAGCAGCGAGGAGCATTTCACCATTTATGGGAAGAAAGCTCCGTCGCCTTATTCAGTGGACCTTGGACATCGCCAACCATCGTCACAGTCAAGTAGGCCTCAACCAGACATCCTACTGCAAGTAGAAGTGTGCTAGCCGATTCATTCGTCAGGTGGGAAGTTTGGATTTGGACTAGACTGACCGCACAGTGATTGTGTACAGGGTAAGTGTGCATAAGATATGCGTATATATGCGTATATATGCGTATATGCGTATATGCGTATATATGCGCATATGCGTATATATATGCGTATTTGTGTATAAGATACGCCAAGCCGAGTGTTATGATTAAGAGCCTTTTAGGTATTTTAGTTGTTTATACACCTGAGTGCTAGGGGTCTAAAATAAGTGTATTTCTTGCTAAAACTTATCGTAGTTGGGAGAAGTGTTTTTAGTAACTCGCTCTACTCAATTAAAAGTAAAATTAATTTGCGGCTGCATTTTAATGAAGTTTCATTTATATAAGAGTTTTATTTTGAAGGTTAAAGTTAAAAGTGTCCAACATGGACGATTTTGAAGACGTCATTCGTGACATTCAGTATAAAGACCTTAAAAAGGCCTGTTTGAAATTAGGCCTAACCGTAACGGAGACAAGACACGAATCCGTAACTATTTTGAAAAATGCTGTCGAGGAAGACAAAATTTCCGTAGACGAGCTCTCTGATGAACTAGCCCCGGCTATAGAGAAAAGAGAAGCTATCATTTTGCAAAAAAAAAGAGTTATCAGCCAAAGAGCAAGAGCTCGCGCTGAAAACAGAAGAATTAAGGTTAAGAGCTTTAGAAATGGCGGATGTGGAAAAACGCCGAGCTCACGAGGCAGCCGCCGTAGATAAACGTATGGCGCACGAACTAGCGTTACGGGACCAAGAGGCCCAAATCAGGGATAGAGACGCTCTATTAAAGGAGCAAGAAGCACAAAATAGCGAACGCGCTAGTGCTCGGGAATTGGTAAAATTAGATAAGCAGATCGAACTAGCAAGGCTAACGGCTGCAAATCTAAATAATGGTAATTCCAGTCCAGGTAGTGGTTCTGTAACTCCCCCAATTCATAGTGTTCCCGTAAATAAACCGGGTAAAATTGCTGACGCTGTCAGACTTGTAAACAGATGGACTTCCGAATTGTAAACGAGCGCCAGCGAAAAACGCCTGTTTTTCAAAAATGAAATTTTTTTTTCTCGAGGCACCCAAATGCCTCGCCGAGGCATATCTGGCCGTTTTTGCAATAATGGTCCGATTTCCACAAACTCTTCAACGTTTAATAGCCAGTCCAAATACAAGACTCTTGGGGAAGCCCAAATCCGGACTTTCTTCCTTGAAGACCATTGAAACTACCTTTGAAGATTGACCAAAACCAACTGCATCGCACTTTCATCATGGCCGCCATTATAAAACTCTGTATTTCTGTATCTTCATTTTATTCTTTTCTTTTAGGGCAAAAAGCCCAAACATATTAGCTTACAGGGTTCGCACAGCATTGAGGAAATAAAATTCAAGGACTTTCAAGGCCTACTTTCACACCAAATTCAAGCACTTTTTAAATTTGCGTAAAGAAAGTACCAGCAAATTTAATCGTTCATTTGCTTTAACCTTGTTTTTTTTTATAGACCTATTCTAATGATCTCCACCAAGCTATAAGCAAATTAACTCGTTAACATGCACCCACTGACCAGTAGCCTACAAATCTTTATAGACGCCACGTTAAAATTTAAGTCGACACAAAAATAATATCCCTAAGGACAAGCAAAGTTGAAAAAAAGCACTGCCGCATCACCTAAAAAGCCCTGCGTCAATTATCTTTTTTTTTCTGGGCTTCGGAAATGAAATCTGATCCAAGCTTGCTTCGACTACACTTGAAAATCATTTTTTTTAAAGCCCTGCTAAAACTGCCCCAAGTTAACTTCCAATAAAAATTAGCTTCAATTACGTTATGCAAAAAAGTCCCTTTTTTTCCTTTACGCTATACCTCTACCTCAAAATGCGTAAACATCATTTAAAAAAAAAAAAAAAAACGCAGCCTCTCTCGTCAATATTTCAACTTTGTTTGCCCGAGAACCATTTTTTTTTTTTAACTTTTCTTGGTCTAAAACCCTAAAAAAAAATCGTGGACATTTGGGGACCCATTTTTAACTGATCGTAACACAAGAAATAACTTACTGACGTCTTCGCAGCTTTTATAAGAATAATGCAACACAACACTTTTTAATGTCCAAAGAATTTCGGCTTTCCATGTCTTTGGGTCACGGACCCACCTTTGCATTTTTGTTGATTGCCGGCCGACAGAATCATTAAAAATTATGCTGCTATACATCACGACTAACACTTGCAGTTTATTTTGTCAAATGCGATGCCGATGATCCATTCGACGTTAGCGTTTGATGAAGATTTACACAGAGCTTGCATCTTTCTGAAAGTACGTCATTGTGGTCGGGGAATTTTCACGCCACACGTCTTGAAACTTGCACTTTCCCATTGCAATTTAAAAAAAAACAGTACCTCGAGATTCAAAATAAAACATGTGCGGCCATGTGTATCAATCAGCCCGTCTGTGATCGTAAAATGCCGCCAAAACAAGATGGAGGCGCGAGACCACGATAACTACAAGCTGCTCCAGGTCACTTGTCTTTGCATCAGCCACCAGCAAGAGCCAGGTTTACTTTCAATTCACGCTTGAGCGTCACAGTTCGGATAGCTACAAGCTACTCTTGGTAGATTGGCATAATTAACCAACACAAGCGCAAGTAGCTACGGCCAAAAATAAAATGAAAGCGCGCGCTTTACAGATTTCGTTAGAAGTTTCAAGATTCAGGAGTTTTCGATTATTATTATTACTCCAGCATTTCAAGAAAATAAAAACGTTCAATTAATGGATTCAAGCACTTTCAAGGCCAAAAAACGGAATTTGCACAAAATTCCAGGCTTTCAAGGCCTTGCAAGTCTCAACTTCAAATTCAAGCCCTTTCAAGGTTTTCAAGGCCCTGTGCGAACCCTGAGCTTAGTGTATTGTATGAGGTTTGTACAGACAACCATTTTGAAGTGTGATATTTTTTATTGTGTTTGTCGGCCGCAATCCATATGGAAAATTTCCACAACGATCGAATTTTAACTTTAAAATTTTAAAGGTTAAATATTCTCTGTAACTTAATGCGTTATAGCATTCAATTAAGCTCATTTATTTAACCGCATTTATACTTTGTTTATATTCTTTTACCCCCAGAAACACTACCATATGTCCAAACGTATAAACGCATTACGACCTGGCATTCTAC
>JAHWFP010193655.1:0-16066 GCA_023313725.1 Lithobius niger
TTTTTTTTTTTTTTTTTTGCAATTAAAAAAAAATTGCTCTCGTCATCCGCGTAATGTCGCGAATCTGCGCATGTAGAATCTTCCAGAATCTACGAATGTACGCATTTTCCCTTTTTTCAGTGATGACGTGGCATTGGCTGCTGTGCCAAATCTTTCACATGTGTACGCTTTTTCTCTGGGAAATTGGTTGTAGGCTACTCATCCAGGTTGATCGGGGTTGCATTTTAGTCTTATTTCAGGCGTATTTTTGCTTGCATGCGTAAAAGAGTCGTGGATAGGCCCAAATCTTTTCTTCTCTTATAATTCTTCTACTGTAACTGGATTCGTCTTTGTAAAAGTTGAGATGTGCGAGCGTCGCAATGTCGCTTAAGGTTCTTTTCTCCATTGTATGATGTCAATGGTTGCGATAGCTTTCATTGGATGTCTCTAGCTGGTGGTGAAAGTCTCGAATGGGTAAGCTGAGCCTCCTGATCGCTTGGGTCCTCATGTAATTTTGAAATAGTCACGCAGTTGCTGCTAGGATTCGGTCAAACTGCCGTTACGCATTTCTGCTACTTCTAGGTCATCTGGTGTATTAAAAGACTGGATTGGGTTTCGGGAACACAAGTAGTATGGTTAACAGTGGTTCATGTAAATTCGAACAATTTTTAACGGGTCGAGGTAATGTACAGCATGAAGAATA
The DNA here is from genome assembly GCA_023313725.1 of Lithobius niger. NCBI lineage: Eukaryota > Metazoa > Arthropoda > Chilopoda > Lithobiomorpha > Lithobiidae > Lithobius > Lithobius niger. Next base: position 683 of record JAHWFP010193655.1, read on the forward strand.
ACGGAGTTTATGAATTCGGCTATGCGATACGGGCTACACCAATTTTTTTGTAGTTTACTTGAAATTTCATCGATCTTCATGAAGCTGTTAATGAGAATGTAATCGTCGGTTAGCAACCTGTATGGACATGCTGTTTTGTCGTAAAATTTCTTCTGCTTCTGGATTGCGACAACATTGTGTTTCGAACCACTTCAGATACATTTTGGAATCTTGTTTCTAACCTGACTACTGTGTCATCGCTGATATATATTTTCCTTGCTGGTTCGAAAACAAGAGTTCTCGGGATTTTGAATTCCATGCCGAAGTGAAGATAGTGGGGGTTAGCAAGTTCGAGCTATGAGGCTCCGAATTCAGAGCTCTTGTCGTTGCTGGTAAGCCATCGTCCCATGCGTTTGGATCATCTGCTACGACTTTCCGCAATATGGTTTGTATTGACTTGTTGCAAATCTCGATTCCACCCCAACTCAAGAGGTATTTGGAGTGAAATTTATTTGTCTTACGTTAAATAAGATGCTCAAAGCAGCGCATACTAAATTTGCGAACTCAGAACCCATGTCCGATCGCAGAACCATGCAAGGTGAAAATTGAGCAAAGAGCTCAGTGTACAAATTAACGTGCGATGGTTTCAGCTTCCTTATCTGGACTGCTGAATGCTATGATGTAACGAGAGAATTCGTCGACCAATTTCATGATGTAAACATTGCCTCTTCTGCTTCTGTTTAGTTTCTCTATTAAGATCCATAGAGACCCACAGAAATGAGATCCATAGAGATCCACAGAGATCTCTGTGACCCGCTGCTGGTGATGAGTAATAATCGTGTATGCAATGATTTATCAAAGTTTCTGGAATGCAGAGCTAGGCGATATCTTCCATTTGTCTTTGAGCTGGATCTTTAGTCCGTATGTGATACATCAGGCCATCATAATTTTTATAAAATACATTGCACTTCTTGCTAGCATCTATGACATCAGCTGAGTCCTGGTTTTTAAGGGTTCCCAATATTTTCATAAAACATTCGTCTGTTCTTTGTTCAGTATCAACCTAGCTGCGTGTACAGTCTGAAAACTGAGTCTAGAACACAAACTGGTATTTCTATGCGTGACAAAGTGTCTGTTATGGGAAGCAACCTCCCTGGTCTATGACGAATGATGAAGTCGTATTCCCTAAGTCTGATTAGTATTCATGCTAATTTCTGTGACAATCCACTGCTATTATATAACTAAATTAGTGCCACGTGATCTGATGATTAGAAAAAGGGTTTTACCTACAAATAAGTCCTAAAAGTTTCAATGGCGTGTACAGCGGGTAAGATCTTTTTCACCGTCTTACTGTATTTTTCTCTGTTGGCGTCAAGGTTCTTGAAGTGTAGGCGAGCAGGTTGGTTACACCCCTGTGAATCTGTACAAGGCAGCCGCCCAGTGAAACGTCACTGCCTCCACGTGAAATGGTTAAAAAAAATCCGGGTGACGCAAGGCAGCTGCATTTACCATAGCCTACGAAAGCATCATCTGTTTCCTTGTCCCAAATGAATTTGACCGTCTTCTTTGCAAGTCTGTAAGGTTTGCTGAGAAGGCTGAGAACTGGGTGATGTGTTTTCGGAAAAATCTGCAGATCCCGATGAATCTGCAAATTTCGTTTATATTCCTAGGCTATGGAAAAAGCTATATTGCTTTTATTTTATCCTTGTCTGGTTGAACACCATCTTTGTTGATTGCGAACCACAGAAATTTAATTCTCTTGACAGCTAAAATACATTATTCGGGAGTGAGTTTTTTCCACTAGCGAGACCGCTCTGTCGACATGAAGCAAGTGCGATCGGAAATTTAATGAGTTCAAGAATATATCGTCTAAATAAATAGTACAGTAGACCCCTAGGATCTCTACAAAGATCTGCTGAGCGCAAAACTGGAAATGATCTGATGATATCTTGAGACCCATTGGAAGTGTTAACATTTGGTCATATTTGCAGATAGAGGGGCCAAATTGGGACCTTCGTGGGGTCTACAGTAGACCCCACAGTTGGTCCCAACTAGACCCCCAATGGAAACATACGGGACCTATTCAGGGTTTTGTGACGTAGTCTTTGGCCCCAATTCGTGACCAACAAAAATCCACAGTTCAGCAGATTCTTTGAATTGACCCGTTTTAGACCCCGGGTTGTGACCAATCAAGGGCCTAATGCTGATTTGTCCCAAATGAAATTAACCCCAGTTTGGGACCTAAAATGGGCCAAGAAGACTAGTTATTTTGGCCCTAAATTGATCCCAGTATGTGACCAAAAAAGGCACGGCTTTTCCCTTGATCCCAGACAAAAGAAAAAGTGACAGTTGGTATTTGAATTCTCTTATATTATTTTCATGTTAGGTACTATTCTTAAGCTAACTTAAGCTACATTATTACACTGTATACAACATCACATCAAACTTGACACTAGCACTATGTACCTAACCCTTCACTCACCTATTCTGCCATCTTCTCTTGCTGCACTGACATGTACTGTTTTAGTAAGCAAATCTATATAGGCACTTTTCCTTACTGGTTAAAAGTTATGGATGTTACATTTCCATTTATTGATTTTTGGTAAAGTTAAGGACGGTTTGACTTAGTTTTAAATAATTAATTGGCATTAATTGTTTTACACTTTAGAAGCCATTTTTTACATACATAAAATGTACACAAAAATAAGGAATGGTTGCAGTTCGATATTTGACTGAATCGGCTTTCATTAAAAAACTTATTAAGAGTTAGCTTCCAACATATGTATGTGCAACACATTTATAATTAAACAAACTGGTAACTAAAATTAGTTACTCTATAACTAAAATAAAGATACAAAATTTGAATAATTGAACAATAAAATAATTTTTTTTTAAATTGTTAGCTGCAAACTTAAAATTTAACATTTTGGCTGCCTGAATTTTAGGTGACTTTTAAGGCTTATGATTTATGAAAATACTCGAACGATCCTTGAGCTTTTAAGGCGTGAATTTTTTTTCAGTTTACTCAATTCAGAATTTCTGTTGTTGTAGCCAGGATCCCCCATGTAAAAGAATAAATGTGTGGCATCTTGACTCCAAGTTGTTTATTTTTTAATGTTTTGAAAATAACAACCCACTTTTTTAGACTTGTGTAACAAAGTTGTAATATTCTTAAGTCACAGTTTGTAATCAAGTGGGGTCAAACAGTGGTCTAGCTGCTAAAGCCCCAAACCATGGCCAAGTGGAGATCTTGTGACCAAGGCTGAATATTATTGCACACCAATTGTGACCAAGTGGGGGTCAAACTGGGGTCTAGCTGCTAAAGCCCCAAATCGTGGCCAAGTGGAGGTCTTGTGACCAAGGCTAAATATTAGTGGTTGCCAATTGTGACCAAGTGGGGGTCAAACTGGGGTCTAGCTGCTAAAGTCCCAAATCGTGGCCAAGTGGGAGTCAAACTGGGGTCTAGTTGCTACAGTCCCAAATCGTGGCCAAGTGGAGGTCTTGTGACCAAGGACGACTATTATTGGTCACGATTCGTGACCAAGTGGGTTTAAACAGGGGTCTAGGTGTTAGCCCCAAACCGTGGCCAAGTAGGGGTCTTGTGACCAAGCCTGAATATTCTTGGTCACCTATTGTGACCAAGTGGCGTCAAACTGGGACCAAGTTAGTTAAGTCACGATTTGTGACCATTTTGGACTCTATCCAGGGTCTAAAAATTAACAGACCCCAAATTGTGACTATCTTGGGGCCTGTTAGGATCAATGGGCAAATGCAGGTCACGATTTGGGATCAACGTGGGGTCAAACCAGGGCTAATCTGAATCTAACATTTGAAAACCTCAAGTACTGGGGTCTGCTGTGGCCAGTTTGGGATCAGTTTGGGCCCTTGTGACCATTTTGGGACTTGAATTGGGTCTATTTGTGACCAAATTTTTCTGTAAGGGGTGGAAAGCTGTTTTTTTTTGCATTGACTCTTCCGCTAATTTGAGTTGAAAGAATCCCATTTAAAAATCTAGTTTCGAAAAATATTCGGCTCCATTAACCCCTTCGCGACCAGTAAAGAACATGCATCGTCATAGAGACTTGCACAAGCCGAACCATAACGAACATGCGTTCGTCATTGCAATAACTTCCCTCTGTTGGCTGTCATGACTGTGGTTTTAAAGACCAAACTTTTAGCCAACAATTAGTTCGTTCTGGTTTCAAAGATCAAAAATTTAGCTAACAGTTGGTTTGCCTGCTGATAGATGTTCATTTGTTTTGACCACGTGTTGAAATCTGGTTTGTTAGGACAAGAGTGAATTTTATACCTGGTTGCGAAGGGGTTAAGGTTTGCTAGAGCTTCACTGATTACTGGTGTGGGACTGAAATGCTTTCAGTTATGGTATTTAGATCATGTAGATCTGCTACAACTCGATAGCCTTCAGACCTCTTTTTTGCAAGTAGGCAAGGGCTAAGCCATGCAGACTTGTTTTCTTTTGATTTTTGTTTCAGAAACTCTTCTATGTATTTGTCAATATTTCCCTGTGGTGGAAGGGAACCCTTAAAATCCTGGGTTTCACAGGGGCAGCACAACTGTGTCTATGTTGACTTGGTAGTCTTCGTAGGTGCCTAAATCAAATTCATTTTTGTTAAATGCGTTTTGATGCATTTTTAGCATCTTCAGAAATACTGTGCGTTCTTGTTCATCTAAATTCGGTAACGAGAATTCAAACTTGAGGCTATTGCAATCCTTTTCTAGTTCCACTTTGGATTTATCTGGTGGCCTGGGGGAGGGGGGGACAATGGAGTCGGTGCTGGTTCCGCATCAAGTATCATTATCTCGACTGGCTCTGTTGGGGATGGTCTTGGGAGCTAGAATCAGGATTAGGCAGAGCTATCTTGATGGGCTCTTTGTTGGAGACAGGTGTGTTTGATGTGTCTGGTCCGGTCCTGGCAGGTTTCGAGGGTTTTACCACATTGGCAGCATTTGCGGGAATTTATTCATTGTCGTTGCAATCATATTCAACTTATGCGGTTGTGTAATGGCCCAGGAATGTGCCTGATGGGATGTATTTGTCACCACCAGATGTGTTAATTGCAATTACCAGAATTAGACCCATTGGTGATGTATTAACTAAACATCTGGCTAAACAAATTGTAAATTCGTTACTACAGTTGGAATGAATACCTCGCTTTGTATTCTGGGATAAGCTATGTGAACTGCGGCTATTATTTTCGACTGGGAATTATTGGTAAAACTGTGGGGCATAGCTGTAAATCGGCAACCTAGCTACGTACCTCATGACCTGAACCATAGATTCCCCACATTTGAAGGACACGAGCGTGTAATGCCTGGGGGCGCACCACTGTTTGGGTCCATCCCGGTGGGACATTGGCCCGACACAAGTACGGCCCCAGCGTGCGCTACACGTATTGACAAAAAACCAGAGAATGAAGGAAAAAACACCCGTGGATTGGATTGCAATCATAGTACTAGCGTATGGCAACGATTGGTGCAGGTAAGCAAGAAAGAGTTGACCCAAGGCATTTTTGTTGGGGGAGGGCTGTACTTTTCTCTTCCTAAAGTTTTATTGCTTTGGCTTATGTAAACATTTTGGAACATTTGGGAATAAATACGGGGAGCATTGTGACACTGTGGTGGATTACAAAGTTGTGCCTGGATCATTTATGACACACAGTTAATTTTTGGTTCGTGACGTCTCACGGTGGGGAAATAAAGATAAAGGAAACAACACTTACTGTTCGTCAGCATGCTTCTTCCAAACCGTGGAGACGGAGAAAATTACATTGTACAAGCTTCATTGGGATAAATATAGAAAGTCGCTCCGAGATGAACACATTCCATTACAAATGGATTAGGCGAAACATGGATACACCCCGCTCCAACATGAGCGGTTACCAACCGGTAAACAAGATGGGGAAGAGAAGAAGAGAACAGAAAACAAACAACAATTAGTAAGCCAGACCATGACAATGATCATACTCAAATGTACAAACACTCACCAACACTACACTATAACAATGGATACTCAAGTTACATTATACAGCAAAGGCATTCAGTACTTAAAACAAGATGTTGGGGCAGTGAAGTAGTGCCAAAGGCAACAGCCCCAGGCACTCAGGGACGAAACTGTCTCACAAAAACCACCCCTTAAAGAAACAGGTATTTCCTCGTAATATTCAATGCAATTCGGGTTATCGGTCGTTTCTTCGTCTAACGAAATGTTGATCGTTGCCGTGTGTTCGTGCAATACTTCGTATTTTTCAAAATTAATTATTTCTCTATTTTGATTGTACATTTCCCAGGCATCGATTGGAGTTGGTGACAATTTAAATTCGAGATTGTCGATTTCTAAAATTTCATCGGAGCAGTTTAATTTCACTATGTCTGGCTGTTTTGACAAGAAATCATAACCTAATAAAATGTGGATTTTGTCAAAACTGCTATCAGGAACGATTCTTCTGGAGAATCCACATTTGTTTATTTTGGCAATCAACTTTTTGTCAACTCTCACTATTGTCCCTTCAACGCCTACTAAATATACTGGTGTGGGCGTCGAAACTTCGTGACAATTTATTTTAGGGTTGAGCAATAATTCCAGTGCTGCCGATGCTTCTATTAAAGATACCATGCTTCCGGAAAGTGGAAGCGCTAATTTGGTATGATGACCAAAACTAAAAATTAGATGAGGTCTAAAGTGGCCGGATTTGGCGTTGTAGCCTATGCAAGAAACTGTCGTAGCTGCATTATCATTGTTTGGTGGTGATGCACAGAGCTTGTTCGTTGATGAGACCAATGGTGTCAATCTCTGCCGCTAGATGGAGCTGGAGAGGTGCCGGATCGTTATTTAGCTGGACGGCTGCTAGAGTTTCAACCTGTGTTTCTCCTGTTCTCTCGTACACTTTCCTTCTGTAAATTCTTCGGGGTTAGATTTGCTGTCGCAATAAATTAGACAGATTGTAGGCGCTGTAACTGAGGCTATTAATGGTATGTGGATTTTACGTTTTTTTTGTTTTTTGTCTGAAATTTTAACAGCTTCGCCTGCCAAAATCTAATGTGCTTTCTTCTTCTTCGTATCGGAAATGCTACGAACGCGACATGCCAATTCTTGCCAATTAATTCCATTACAATTGGATTAATGGTTTTTACTTGTGACAATTCAGAATGAAAATTGGTCAAGTTGACCCCTATCCTCGAAAAATGTGAGAATTACAGAATCGCATAACTTTTGTAGATTTTATTTATTTTTTCAAGTTTTTCGTAAGAATGGGACATAAGTTGGCGTTTTCACCAATGCAGGGGCTACGTATTTGTCGAGAATTGAGCCGAAATAAGCATCTAACCTGGGCATTGTCAAAGTCCTGTCTTTTAATGCTAGTTTTTTGCTGATGCCATTCTACTTTGGAGTATAGGTCAAGGAATAGGCCTGCTGCAACTATTTGTGAGTGGATTCTCTTGGTTTTAAACAAAGCATTGGTTACTTCCCTCAATGTGAGTGGTGTAATTTCAGAGTTTACAGGGTTTGTGATATTCACGGGGCAAGTTGGAATATCCAGATAGCTCAAAGTATCTGTGTCGCTTTGGGCTGTCCATTAGTTTTTTGGCTGGCTTGTGATCGGTTGTGCTTCGATTTTCAATCATGGCTACTGCTGCTGTTGTGAGGCCCAAGGCTGAGCGTAGTTTGAATTTTGACTGTTGCTGGCATTACTATGCTGCCGGTTGTACTGAACCAGATTTAACTGAGAATTATCTCTGTAGCCCTAGCAATTGTCATCACGTCGTCTGTATCTGCCCGATTTATTCCTTTGCAGAATTGGTTTCCCTTCTGCTTTTAACCATGTTTCGTTATTCTGCCATACATTTTCTAGCTTGTCTTGTGATGTCTTCCAATCTCTGCTTATAACAAGAAACATATAACAGGAACCATAACACCGGAAACGGGATCATTTGTTCCTTTGCCTCCGTATTCATGGTACATACTCTTGATTGAATCACTCAGTCGCAATTTATTTAATTCTTTGTTTTCGCTAACTTCCATATTTCTTTTCAATGTGATGTGGAGCATTACCTCTCAAGATTTCGGCCTAATGTTAGCTAAGTGGCTTTCTAGTTTATCGGACATAACTGTTTAAAAGTTGCAGCACATATTTTCATCGTCTTTTGTATGTTTTTTTTTTTTTTTAGCTAGGCTACGTTTGGTTAATAATATGCGATTGTCACTTGGCTGATTACTTACAGTTTTAAATCTATAATTAACCTGAAACGCTTATTCTCGAACCATCGCAAATATCTACCGATGGTGAAAGAAATTCAAGCTTTATTATTATTATTTTACAACTGTGTTCAATGCTAATGTGTCCTTACCAAGAGCTGGTGTAAACTTACTAACCTTTATGAGGTTCTAAACACTGAGAATTATTCCAAGTCCCTAACACACAATACACTCAAGTCAACACTTCTACTTAGCTGCCTGATGAGGATCCTGTTTCTGGGGGCTTGGAGACTGGCAACTTTTTGGGTTGGAAGATTATTTCAAGACAAGAGATTTACTATTAAGACTTGCTTATATACCCCTTCTGGAGAACTGGTTCCCACTGTTAAAAGTGGCTAGGATCTCAATAGATCTGACCAGGCTGAGCAGAGTGTTTTGACTGGTGTTGGGTGGATCACTGAGCTCTAAGATAAATCTGGATAGCTCAGCGCGTTTACTTCTTGCCAAGAGTGCGCTCGGCTAGTTAAGTTGTGCTAGCCTAGAGTTGCTTCAGAAGTGGCTGGCAGCGAGTATTGATTAATTATTAAATAATTATTAAGTTAAAGTTAATAGCCAAATTGACGCTGTAAGTGACTGTAGTTAAGTTTATAAAGCCAAGGATAAATATCGGGTAGTTTTTATCATATTGGCAAGATACCGATGCGATACCGATTACCGATACCGGTTATCGATACCTATATATCGGTAACTGATATCGTTATGGCTAAATTAAGTCTTATTAACACCTCTCCTGTGGCCTCTTCCTGACTGTTGATAGGCCCACGTTCGACACGATTACCACTTCTCCGCTCGAATGTGGCCAAACTCTGCCCTTATCCGACGTATGGTTGCTTCAAGATGAGCTGTTTAAAGCCAAGGATGCTTACGTCCATCTCAAGCTACAAGTCAAGCCTCCTTGTCCTTCTGAGGAACCAATTGATCTCTCTTCTCGCTCCTCACGGTACTCGGTTACCTCAGTCTCTGGGTGCTGATCATCCTGTTGAACCACTTCCAAAGAAATTGTTCATGAGCTCATGGAATCGGCTCTCCATTCCTTAAACGGAAGCAACTGGTATCTCCACGACTGCCACCGACCCAGTAGATGGGGTGGCCACTACCACAAAGAAAGTGAAACAACCTCTATGGGACATACCTAAACCACCTCAGCCTGACGCTTCGGCCTGTCAGCCTATTCCTCCACCTTGGCCATCATGGCCGGTTCTCATTAACTGCTCCGGCTCCGTGTCTGGTGCCCCTGATAAGTGTTCCATCGCTTCTGATGGTCTTCCATCTCATCACGCCCACTCTGCCTCATCCTTCGTCGACGATCCTGACTTGTCCGAAATCCCTCTTCCAGACTTTCTAAAGACTTAAAAACATCATTCCTGATTGTTTTCCGTACAACCCCTCACCATTGGTGCCCGAGCCAAGCAAGAATCGTGGTGTTTCCATGGGCTTTGGCTTTGGCCCACGCGACCGCCTTCTCGTCAACATGCGGTGTTCGGTCAGTCGACAACTCTACAGACAACCGTCGTAATAGTGATTTCCTGTTGGGTAACGGCGATCCATTGGAACTAGACAAGGACCCCTCATCGGCTGGGAGATGGCCTTCTTCTGCCATGGGTGATGGGACCGATAATCCAAAAAATTTCGACACTTATCCACGGTCGGAGTTCCTCACTGCAGACCTGAGGATGGATTTTGGGACCGCTCTTTTTCTCCCACGCATGGTCACGGTCCCCTTTTCTGTCCTCCGTGACAATGACTGCCCTTTGTGACTGGGCCTTCGAGCGGCCTCTCAGGCGGATGTCCTCAACACAGCAGCTCACTTTTTATGCGAGAAATTCTTTGTAGAACCACCACCAGTTGAAACTAAGGATGTTGCCTTTCTTCTCAGTCAAGTATTTCGAAAGGCTTGCTTCGCAACCTTTCACTCCATGAACAGGCTAACCAGGGCTCTTTTTAATTCCGTACGTTTGCTTAGGGAGGTGGCCCTCAATACAGCCCCAAATCTCAACGACTCTACACGCCATGTGGTACGCAACCAGCTGTTCCATGAGTCCAACACCCTTTTACAGAGCCTGGTCCCGAAGCTCGCTCCACATCTAGTTTTGCCCGCAAGCTCAAGACTTTTTGCCCCAAACAGTCACAATATTCCAGGAACTCTGGGCACCCCCTTCATGTTGACGCCAAGAACGATTGGCATTCACCGCCCAGTTGTCATCAACCACCGCGACCGTTGTCGCCATGACAACCTGATCAGGCACCCTTTCGAATTAAGGGCTCCAGCCGTGGGTGGGGCGGGGCCCTTGATCGCAGTGGCACCCCCGACTCATTGGGATGATACACCTCACCAGGACCTAGACCTAAGGCCCGTCCTAGCCACTGACAATTATGCTATGACCCTTCTGGTCAGCGGTCGCTTGTGCCACTTTCTTCCTGCCAGGCAGGTATTGACGTCCGACCCAATCATTTTATCCATCATCAGCAAAGGATTTCGCACAACATTCATCAAATATGTCACCACCTTGGTCCAAGGCCACGGGCACCTCCGACCTACTCTCGGCCGATATGAGAAAGCGATACGACCATGCCCCAACCCCAACTACCAGGATTTTACAGTCGTATTTTTCTCTTCTAACTAACCCTCCCTCCCCATCGATTCGGTTCACTTAGGTTAAATTATTTTTGCCCAAGTTGGTGAATATCAAAACCAAATTAAAGTGTATCATTTGTAAATATTCATAAAATGTGATAGCCTACTTACCAACATATTACATCGTTGCCCTTTCTACAGAAGACTAAAAAGTGATTAGCATTAATTTGAATAAATGGATACCGGTACTCTAGTCTCACGACATTAAAGATCCTAAAGTTGTTTTGTACAGTTTTGATTACAGAAATTACATTAATATCGTAAATCTGTACCACGAGCCAATCGATTTGAATTAGGATCAGTGCAAAGTGTTGAGCGTTTCTGTACATCACATATACTGCATAGTTGGCCACAATAGCTGTATGTGCGAAACGTTTAATCTGAATTCAGATTACATCGTCTCTTGTCTTGTCACATTCTATAGTCGTTATTACATTAAAGAGATTTCAATTGTTGGTATTGATTTAAAGCTGCACTATATCATCAAAATTTCGAGTAATGTTTTAAACTCTGGATTTTAAGAAAAAGACCAACAAACCGTATGGTATTATGAAACGCACGTTCATGGGGAAAAATTGAAAAACGATTCGACAGATACTCTGATTTATATCGTAACAAACAAAATCAACCAATTAAACTGTGCTAATCCCAGAGTGCCTTTTTTTTGGTAAAAGGAGATAAAAGAAATTACAAAACTATCTAAATAAAATATGACGTGTACCGTGCATACAACCTGAACCGTGTTCCATTGTACTGAGATATTACGAAATAAAACGTTTCCATTTCTGCCCAAATTAAGACGCTGTTAATTGCAACTTTTTTAAATAAAAAATAATGACCCATTCATTGCTTCAATAAAATCTCCATCCGATGTTCATCGACACAACCATATCCATAATAATGAAAGTAACATCGCTCGAATATGCAGTTGCTGTAGCTACAGGAGATGAACCACCATCCGCCTACGAAGCGACCACCACTTGGCTGCCTAAACTTGTACCGTCTTATCGTGCCTTCACATCAAGAAAACATAAAATCGTGAATTGATTCGAGATGAGCCTTAGTACAATGTATGGAGTGAAAATGCAGTCCTTTCAGCCTCAGTTGGACAAGGGAATGGTCTATAACAGTGTTACAACATTTCAAACTGAATTTGAACTTGAGGGGTCCTATATTGGTGTTCAGAATATAATATTTACTCTTACTACATTCGCTTCGTTAAACTGGTCGACAAGGATGTTGCGTCAGGCCTACTGTTCAGTGCTTTGGGTAACGTAAAACACACGATTACTCTATTGAACAGGAAAACGAAACAACGTTACTTTCTGTGTAATATTTATAAAAACGAGGAAATTCTGATGGCAAATTTTTCTGTTGAAAAAAACAACGAATTGTTCCTTTTTATTTATTGCTGCAGAGTTGGTTGGCTATCTATCAAAATAAAGTATTAGATTTCTCTGACCTATTTCTCATGGAGTACGCTGGAAGTTTTCCGTACTTAGCTGCATAGTATTCAACATTGATATTCCATCACTGACAATGATGTGAACAACGACACTGAAAAAAAAACACTTAATATTGATGTAAGAATTGTGCGAGGTAGGGCCAAATTGTTTTTTTCTATAAACATATGAAAACTAATAAATAATAAAGGTTTTATTTGTGTTTTTTATTTATTTGTTTATTTTGCTGTCTTCCTTATCTTTACTTTACTTTTTTAATTCGTTTTTAATAGCTAAAACGTCTGTAAATAGTAGTGAGTACATACAGATTCGTATTGGGTGCTACGTTGCAAACCATCTTATAAACCATCTTATAGACGACCAAAACTTCTTGTTACCAAATGAATACAAAATGATGAAGTGTTTTCAACAGTGCATACTTCGATATTTGTGTGCTACGGAGCATGGCAAGCAGAATATGATAACTGTCTAAAATGCTCATCACCTTTACGGAAGGTTTTATTAAGGCAAAATGCAAATCTGTGCCTAATATTTCCCTCTTATTTCTAGACGACTTCGACCCACAAAATTAAACCCAGCTTAATCACAGTAGCTTTCGTAAACTGAAGTCATCATGCAAATATACATCGATGCAGGAGCTCGTCGAGACCTGTATTAAACTTACGTATTATTTGGTGTGAGCAAACAAACAATGTACAAACGTATAAAGCTAGTGTCCATGAGCACTAACGTAACAACGTCATCTACTTCATTATTTCCTTCCCAGTCAACAAAGTGAACTGGTTCGTCAGTCTAATGGATGGTCCAAGGAACGATGTGGGATGACGGCCATCCTCTCTACATCACTTGGTGCTCCTACCCTTGGGACATCGACCTGGGATGGTGGCATGGTGGTGGCGTGGCAGGCTTCCTTCTCAGCATCGACGTGGGTGCCTTCGTCTCCATGCAAAGTGGGTGCCGGCGGACCTCGGTGCATCGATGGGGTACCCACCACACTCCTCGCTGAAGCTGCCACTGTATGTAACTATAGATAAAGTAGAATTCACCATTTTTCTAACTATGGCCTCCGTTCAGTTCGACGACATGAGACATTTAATAGGTTAGGCCGGGAGGCCTATACTTGTCAGTAACGTAGTACAAGTGGTTCATGGTAGAATAACTGAGAATGTTTCTTTTTACATTAAGTATAAGAGCTACCTGGTTGAGTTGAGATGTAAACTTTATTCCGCGCCGAGCTGTTTTACGCTGTTCGGATGATTTAATGCTCCCTTCCTCCCCACCCTCTTCTCATTATCTTCAAATTGACTGCTCGAAGATAGTGAGCAACAGCTCGGAGTAAAGGAGGGTAGGCCCAGGAGGAGGAGAGGTGAAACTCGTGGTCAGACGAGTGTTTACAAAGAATCTATTTCAACGTACATTTTCCACAGCTACGGTCGTAAGGCTCTAACAGGGTAGATAAGACCTTGCAGCCTGCAGATTAGAACTGACGGTGTTAAAACGTTGTTTTGGCCGATAGCTAATTATTTAAACCTGTTGTCCGTAAATTTTTAGATAAACAGAGTCAGGGATAGAGGTATTGAGTGATGTGTAGAGTTCAGGTCTAATGGACGACACTAACCTAGCATCTATTAAATGTCAATTTTTAATTTTTCTGCTCACTGTTATTGACGTTTTTCCAAAATATGCATGCGTGGCAGCGTGCACCTGTCAAGAATAAAGGTGCAATTTTGATATGTGGCTTTAGACAGTCAGAAAAAAAACCAAGAGGGGTGAAATAACCCACCAACTTTATTTTGTCTTGCACTAGATTTCATGTAATAATGATGAGGGAGCAGAAATTATTATAAATGCACTATTTTGGCTCTTTCACGTTTTTCTGTTTATTAGTTATACGATCCCTTCTCCATGACCATATTTTTGATTTGAAATAAAATGAAAATTCAGAGTAACCTATCATCTATTAATGCCAGTTTTAATTTCTGATCATTGTTATTGTCCTCTTTCAAACATAAACGTGCATTCAATATCTACGGCTTAAGGTGGTCAGAAACTAACACCCAAAAGCGTGAAAGAACCCACCAACTTTGTTTTGTACCAGGTTCCTCATTCGTCATGCTCAGAAGTGCATGGTTATTACTTACACGATCACTCCCCATCCCTACCCCTTCATTTTTGTATGGTACAACAACGGGAAACACTCAGAAACAAAACCCACAAGGGTGAAAGAACCCGTCAAATTTCAGTCAAAAGTAGTGATATCAGAACAAAAATGACTGCCACCAAGGTGCTACAACAACTATATTTGAGCCATATCTGACCCCCATTTGGGGGTATATTCAGGGGGAGGCCCATAACCAACGTAACTCACGTCTAAGTTCTGAGTATAAACTGACAGTCGACGTGGCATTCTTACAACCAGTTCAGCTTTCTATACAGATAACAAAAAAATGTGTAGAATACAGGGTATCTACTATTGAGCCCAGCCAGGTAATAGACTTTATAGTACCCACACACAAAGATTATATAGATTTAGCTCAAACCCTGAAACATATGATGGTAAAAGTTGTAGTATGGAGATGTATTATGGGGATGGACACACACTACTCCAGTAAACTTCCTATCCGGTAAACCTCCCTCCTCCAATAAACCTACTTCCTTATCTTCTGTAAACCTACACCTTTTCCAGTAAATCTACCCACTTGTGTGACATCACGGGGGGTTTTCTTGTGTAACGTTAATGATTTTTGGAATTATGTGAGGTTTTCTTCTCTGGTATACCTACCCTGTATTCTCTGGTAAATTTTGTCCCAGGTTTTCTTGAGGTGACCTGAAGTGACTTCAAGGGGGGGGGGGGGTAAGAGGTTTACTTGAGTGTTGTCGAGATGCACGAGTATGATTGCAGGATGGTTTACTCAAAGACCTCGACACAGGTTTACTCTAGTAGAGGGAAAATGCAATATGGGGACATCATCCACCATCCAGAAGTGACGCCGTAACGGAAATCACGTGATTGAAATCGGAAGTGACGTCAT
>JAHWFP010193655.1:16076-42752 GCA_023313725.1 Lithobius niger
TCAAGGGCTGGATTACGGGCAGAATTATAACTAAAGGAAGAATTGCAAGCAGTGTTACGGCTATGATGTTTATTATTCAGTATTTAGATGATAAAGAGACTCGCCTGCCACTGCCTAAGCTGCTACAATGCAACTAATGGGATGGGGATGAATACAAATGATGTTATTGGGGCATGATGACTTAAATAGAGTTTGTGGAAGAGAAATGGGAGGAATACTTTCAAGTAAAAGAACCAAAATCAAGTTACTAGTTGCATAGCTGGGAATGGAATGGAAGCTCTTGGAGCTGGGATGCCAAGGCATTGTTAAGGGGGTGCTATGCTATACATTGTTGTAGGCATGGTGAGTTCATAGTTACAATAAAAGAATTTTACAATACAATTGTTACTGAACAATACAATATACAATCTCTTGTTTTTTGGAGGGAAGACAAACTGAGAAACAGATCCGGATAGCAAGGCTCTTTGGGAAGTAATGTATGGTCGTCCAGAGCTAACTGACGAGAGACTTAGCATATCTCAGATCTATCCCTACACCAGGTGAGGTCATTTTTGCTGTTCAGATGAACAAGAAAAGCAGCCAAACTAAAAACCTGGCTGTTTTCAATCAGTACAACCATCAGAACGCTCACATGACTTTAGATTCTGAACGTTACCCATGCCTGGACTTGAACATAAATTACACTACTGGTGGATACTACATCTTGTACAGAATAGCTTGAGAATTTAGACGAGCTTTCTATAACGCGAGGATTTGTGCATCGATTCGGTTCAGTTAAAAAAGACATATCATCTAGTGGTTATAGACTGCTCCAAGCAGTCGGAGAGACTTCAATCCGGCATCTTGGACATTCTACCGTTCCAGCCAACACGTTCTGCCACGCATTGTTGATAAGCGACAGAAAAATGAGTTTGAAGTTAGACAGGGGTAAAGTCGAAGTAGTTTATTAAATAAATATATAGGTTAAGCGAATTAGTAAAAAAAGGGGTGGATTTCTACCATTAATGGCGTTGCTCAGTCCCCTTATAGCCGGTGTAGGTGGCTTGGCAGGAAGGTGCAGCTGGGATTGCTGCAGCTGTTAAGAAAGCACAAAACGATGCTAGCGTACTGGGTGAGATGGTGAGGCATAACAAAAAAATGGAAGGTACATGAAGGAAAAAAACAAAAAAATATCTCATGGCAGAGGCCAGCGAAGGCGTGATAGATTTTTACTAACCTCTAACAAACTTCAACTTAAATCGTTTCGTTAGTCTTGAAAATTCCGAAATATAGAGGAACTTTTAGCAAGGATCAACTTTGCGGAAACCTAAGCGATTCGAGTGTGGTATCGTTAACTTGGAAGATTTTGATGCGGGAGAAGGCAGTCATTGGGTGGCTTATTCGACCATTAACAGCACGCCCTGTTATTTCGATAGTTTTGGCAATCTCAAGCCTCCCACTTTGATTTCCGAGTATTTGGGCCCTGTCAAGTACTATCACAACAGAGTACAGAATTTCAGTCAAATATGGTGCGGACATTTCTGTCAATTTTTACTAAGTTCTTCGTCTAAGGGACGTAGTTACGAGGTGATTTTAGACGTGATGAGAGGAGTGTAAAATTGTGCTGGTACTTACGTGTAGATCTATTTGATAATAGGTTTCACTTTCCTCAGTACTGTCCAAATCACTGACTGCATAAAGTTTCAATTGGTTTTTTATTGTCGGGTTTCTCCCTCGACTGGGGATTCTGGCCACGTATTGAACTCAATCCAAGCATGTCTCACTAGAAACAACACATTTATTCACGTCTGTCATTGCACTTACAAATCTCACTGTTGGAGGATGGGCGATTGCCCATGTCGCGGCCCCTCCTGCTCTAGCCTCAGAAGAGTGACGGGAGCTCGATCCAGAGGATCAACATCCCCAGCGAATGAAATAGCGCGAGTAACGTTGTTCGTGTTTTTTGGCAAATATCCGAAGGTCATTTTTTGGGGGAGAAGAGAATCTCGCGAGAGAGAGGAAAATGGCACCTGACTTAAAACGGACAATCTAAGAGAAATTACTGATGAAAATTGGCGCCTCAGTCCAATTACCTAAGGAAAAACAGTTGTAAACATTGCCGCATTTTACATTCTAATCAACAGCAGTCGTGCTTAAAATTTATGGTGTTGAACTTGCAAAATCCATAAAAATTCTATATGACACAATTTTAAAGAAAATCATTTTAGTTATGCTCAGAGATACGACAAGACCAAAAATTTACTTATGTGCAAGTGTCAATACCTTTTTCAACTCACGGGGTCTTCCAGACAATTCACCATCAACAACAACTCGGTCAGTTGGGGAAAACAGGTGTAGTGCTGCTACATACATTCAGCTCAAAAAGATGTTATTGGGAAGGACAAACTCTATGAGGCTACATCAGCCCTGGCTCGTGACGAACAGGCTACACCGTAGTTTTTTTGTGTCAGATCAAACCCAGCTTCATTACCTGTCAAAGGCTTAGGCTACATAGCAATCGCTAACCATGAGTCTACCACAGCGAATCTCTAATCGACCACCGTTCAGAAAACCTTTTCAAGAGAGAAAAAAAACTTTGAAGGGGTACAGGACAAGTCACAACCAAACAAATCACATTTAGAATTGGGGATGCATTTGGCAGAACACACAAGCTTGACTAGATTCTGTCAGTATAAGGCCAGTCAATGTTTGGTAACTCACTAAACGGTAGCGGGTCATCACTAGCATAAGCAACTAACCATATTTTCGAGGCAACAGCCTTTTTCTGTGCTGCTCTCTTAGGCTGAGCACTCTTACGCCAACTGGGCAACACAAATTTTACTGTCTACCTCGCAGGGGTAGCACGTTTGCAACCTAAGCGGCGTATGGGTGTGACACTACTTTGCGAAGCACTGTCGTCATCCGACTCGTACTGATCGTCATCTTTCTCTGGGGGAGTGCATGAGAATCGCTCAAAGAATGAATCTCACTTGGTGAAACAGCAGACAGTCTGCTTTGAATCACTATGCGGTTCCACCGCAACTACGAACAGTTTATGGTTTTTACCTGAAGCAACGGACAGTTTATCACTTAGGGTGGGTGTGCACAATCTTACAAGGGGCACTTGGAGTGAAATTTGGGTCAGGATACACGGAGGGATGCTCCTTCACCATGTCTGGGCACCAATTCAAATCCAACGTCATCATGTTGAAAATGCTGGTCTTCCAGGTGACTGACGTAAGCAACGTTGTAGAGAAACTAAGTCTTTCTTTTAAACAACATAATAGAGCAGGGCCGAGCCCACGCCATCAAATCGGGGGGGGGGGAGGGGGTCAAGGCGTAATTTGGTGCCCTCTTCAGGTTTGTGCTGCTCCCGCCCCCCCCCCCTCCACCCCCATACCCCCACACACAACCAATGACTTGTACTCTTCAAAAAATGATGACTTTGGATGGTGCCTGACAATTCGACCCTGAAAACACTATCCAGACAATACGGAACCAGCAACAACTTTGGTCCCAACAGTAAAAAATAAAAACCTGCGACTATTTGGTCCGAAGTTTTAAAAAATACAGTACCAGTTAAAAAATGTATGACCGACTATGACAGTATGGTTCCAAATTATGTTATCTTAATCTTTAGAATGTTAGTGACGTTTTGGGGCAACATAGATTAAGAGCACACACATAGTTTCACTATTCACATTTTCCGGCAGTGAGTTTCCAGCAGTTTTGACTATGATGGCTTTAGGATGTTTATCCATACGAAGCACAGCTACCCTTCCCCCCCCCCCCCAACACCTCAGTTCTGATTGTTGCGTGTTTTACAGTACAGTACTTCATTACTTCTGATTTTACAGTACTACTTGGAGCACTACTTATTTGCATTTATTTATTTAAAAGCCACTTAAGCCACTCTGGCGAGTTCATTTTCTTTTATTTTGCGGGACCGAATTTTCGTACGGGTTATATTTTATAAGTAACCGAGCTGTCGAACTGCCTGTATATTTTTGGGATTGAATTGCCATGACTCCATTTGGATAGCTTTACAGCATGGACTGAGAAAGCGTCTCATTTTCGGCTGGCTGCCCTCCAACCCTATCCTATCCATCAGACGCAGACCAACTCTGACCATATTGTACATACGTCTCATGAATGTAAACTATAACAAAATTTGTATTCTAATGAACAATTTTTTTTTCGTCTGTTACATGCAGTTGTATTTCATGACAAATATTGCAGAAAGAAGTCTGTTTAGTTAGGTCTGATAATGCACACTTTTTCCAAAATTGGAAAAGAGTGTGTTTGCGTGTATAGGTGTGCGTGTTAAATGCGGCCTATGGACGTTTCTTTAAAAAAAATTGTAATTAGCCATGTTAGTATCGCTCAGCTGTAAGACCTCGGCCTTTGATTTCGAAGGTTGTGGGTTAGATTCCCTGCTCAGGCAGTCTGAACTATAAGTCCAAAAGGCAACTTGCCACCATTTGGTCCGAAGTTTTAAAAAATACAGTACAGTATTGTACATCTGTGCAATAGGTTTGCCCAGATGGGTATTATTTTGCCAAAACAGTCACACCCGAAAAAATAAGTTATTGATGGGCACGTGGCAATTTTTTTAATTCAGTGGCACGAATTTTAGTGATTTAACCTGTTGGTTCTCATATTACCGCCCCTGGTAATATGAGAACCAACAGGTCAAATTACTAAAATTCGTGCCACTAATTTCAATAAACATGCAATAGCAGATAATTAAATGGTAGTACGTCCGAAAAACGAGGTCCCAACTACACACACCATTGTAAGAGAAAGCCAGGAAGAAAATATTTTAAGATTAGCATGACGTTTGGTAACAGCCTGTATAAAGGTCGTCCGCAATCCTAGGCCGACACACACAGTCCAGGGAAAATTCATAAACTATTAAATGAACTGTACTGTCATTATTTTTTTTTACAAAATTTTCCTTAGAGGCTTGACGGCTCGTGCATCTTTTTGTCGTCGTCTTTGTCAAAAATTTCGTCAAGGATTATGCACGCATTGTGAAGCCCCTCACCGTGCTCTTCTCAAGTTCGTCTAGTCACAAGACTGTGAAACAGCTTTCTCCAACGTAAGGGACAAGATTCTCTCGTCGAAGTGTCTACAGATTCCAGGTTACTCACTTCCCTTCATCGTTGAGAGTTATGCGTCAGATTTGGGATCGGAGCCATGTCATCCCAGGTCTAGGACAGCAAGCCATGCATCATTGAGTTCTACAGACGAACATTGAGTGCTACGGAACAGAAATTCTCGACCTTTGGGACAAAGGCGCTTGCTGCAGTGTATCGTATCAAACGCTGGCATCACTACTTTGAGGGAACCAGGTTCACCCTCTTGACAGACTGTCAGGTGCTTAAGTGGGCCTTATCCAACCACAAAAACACTGGTAGGACTGCTCATTGGTCACTTCGTCTTCAAATGTATGACTGCGGTGTGCAACACCGCTCAGAGGAGTCTCCACCGTCATAGCCGATGCTTTGTCCCGTGCTCCACTTCTCATCTATCAGATCTAGGAACAGCCATAGCTTCCGATCATCGATCATCAAGATCTTCGTGTCCATCAACAGCAAGATTTTGCCATTCAGCTCATCCTGACCATTCTTCGCTAGCATACGAGAACCGGCAAGAACATCACCGAATACCATGTGAAGCAAGTCCTTCATGATTTCATCGTGGATGATGGACTCTCGTACTAAGTCAACAGAAGTGTTTGTGACTGAAGAAATCCAAAGAGTCGCTATCGGCTCTACGTTCCCTACAAGCTCTGTCATTCGTTTCTTGCTGATCAATATGATGACACCTAGGACATAGAGGCAGGACATAGGCAGGACATAGAGCCATAGAGAAGACTATGGCTAGGCTACAACTGATTGGCTCTTGGCTCGGAAAGTTCCACGATGTGAAGAGGTACGTTCGTTCCTGCCACGCCTGTCAGATCTCGAAGCCTTCTAACCAGGATCAAGCAAGGTCTTCTGACACCGGTCATCCCTACAGAGCCCTTCTCCCACGTTGGCATTGATTTCATTAGTCCCATGGCTGACACCACCGGAGTACATCCTCTCCATCATAGACTACTTCACGAAGTGGATTTGGTTTATCCTGACGTGTCACTGCACTGCAAGGACTGCGACGACTCAACTGTTTTGGAAGGTGAGCCAGGACAACGACCTTCCAATGTTGCTGATCTCGGACAATGGCACCGCTTTCACCTCGCGTCTTAGTGACTCAAGCGAGTAGCCTGGAATCTGTTGACACTCTGACGAGAGAATCTTGTTGCTTACGGTGGAGAAAGCTGTTTCACAGTCTGGCGACCAGACGAACTTGTGAATGAGCAAGGCGAGGGGCTTTACAATGAGTGCATAATCCTTGACGAACTTTTTGACAAAGTTGCAGAGGCCAAGGTAATACTGCAAAGACGTGACATCTTTGGGACGAGGACACTGCAACAAGGCTGCAATATGCTCTTTCTTGAGGTGGATCCCCTGAGCACCGATGGTCAGGCCAAGGATGGTCATCAAAGGCAGGCAGAAGTTTCACTTCGAGCGCTTGAGTGTAAAACCGTGCTGGCAAAGGCGCTGAAAGATCTTGTGGATGGCGACCATGCGTCCTTGCTAAGTTTCTGTCGCGATGACGACATCATTACTATAAATCATACAGACGGTGCTAGCGAGGTCCCCTAGGCCAATGGTGATGGTGTGCTGAAACTCGGTGGATGAGTTCTTCATCCCGATAGGAAGCACCTTCCATCGAAATGACCCACGGGTGCAATTGAATGTGGTACAGTCTTTCGCGTGTTCGGCCAGAGATATGTGGTGAAAACCACTCTCACCGTCTAACACTGATATGTGTGCTTTCCCAGACAAAAACTCTTCTTCAACGTTGAGAGGTTAGTGACCATCAGTTTTAATCTCAGTATTCAACCAACGGTAATCCAGAATTGGACGATAGCTGCCATCCTTCTTGCGTTTCATGAAGAACAAGGTGCCCCACTCGCTGACTGAGGGTTCAATCTTGTTTTCAAAGAGAAGCTGGCCGACTATCTTGTTCATCTCGACCCGCATGGCTGGAGAATGACAACGATAATTCTCAACCCTTGGCTACAAAGTCCCCTTGAACTCCATCTCGTGTTCGTGGAGCTTGACGTGACTCACTTTGCCTAGAAAAAGATCAACGTTCTTGTCCAGCAGTGTGTCAAGTTCCAGAAACTGTTGAGGAGTTATGACGTTGAAGGTCGAAGACTCCGATTCGGCAGAAGAAGCAATTTGCCAAATGGGGTGGGAAGTGGGTCTCGTTAGCCACCCATCCAACCAGTCAAGGGAAAGAACTTGAACTTCTTGTCAAATTAGGCACGGTTGTTTTTGAAATCAGGAAAAAACCCGAGTTTTCCCAGTGAGCAATCCAATGATGCAGTTCTCAGCTATCGTCTCAAAAATCACAAAGTCAATGTGAGTGTGACGATAGTTGACGACGACAGTTTAGGTCACCTGACCAAGCAATTCAATGAAATTACACCCATCCGCCAGCTCAAAACGTTTACCTGAGTAGGGACCCAACTCACCACCAAGGGCAATCAAATCAATAATGATGTGTCTTGCACCTAACACATTTCTAAGCTAAGCACTATAGCTAAACTATTTATTCTACTAGAGAACAAGGAGCAGGTGTAGACGGTACAGTTATGCTGCGTTTGCAATATAAAAGCTTGTGTGCCAGCGTTGCGCTTGACACTCGACGCATACGCCAGTTCATGAGCAAAACAGTGCGAGCGGACAATCGGCTTGCCACGCTCGTGGTATCGTCACGCTAAAGCAAACGCTTACAAATCAAACGCGTGAGCATGCACGTGAGCTTGCTAATGCTGGCCGATACTTCGTTCCAACTATGCTGTTTCACAACTTCCATCTTCTATAGCACCAATTTTCGATGCCATACGGGTCAAGGTCATTGTAATTAAGATATCTGGCCATTTATTTTGTGCATTCAACCTATTAGCACAACACGTTTTCCTTTCTTGTGGCGCTGATCAGCGCCGATGGAATCCATTGATACCGCCATTGTTTTTATCCCATCATGCAACAACTAAGCGTGCGAGCGTCGCTTGGCGCTCACCGATCTAGGTCCAATAGATATGTGCGTGACGCTTGAAAATAGCAAAACTCGCGCGTTGGCTCACCTGCTCTACAATTATAAACGGTCGCGCGTCAGCGTTGAGCATGGAAAAACTCGAGTTTCACGCGCCGAGCGTCACGCGTACGCGTCGAAATCAATATTATAAATGCACCCTTAGGCAGTTTATTATGGCAAGAAACATAGCTTATATTACATAGGTTATTAGCATACAACCACTGATTGGCAGAGTATATGCAAGGTACACCAATGTGCAGCAAATCAGATAACAGATGTCGGTCAAGCAACCATCATGATACACTAGCTATTTTAGTATGGTTCTGGTGCACCAGTACCAGAACACACCAGTCCCCCCTTAAAATTAAAAGACAGTACAAAATATTTACTGGGGAACTGGCTTTTACATTTTACATAATACTGTTGTTTTAATGTTTACTTAGGCCTTCAAAGTTTATGGCCTACAAAAATTGATTCTTTGTGCACAAACTGTATTTACAAAAATTTACTACAATTTCAATTTTAAACATTCAGTAAACAAAACAAACAACTGTTAATCATTATGGCTTTACCAGTCAATTTCAACAAGTATTAATTTGCTATTATTTCATGAGTTATCAATCTGCACAAACATGATTTTTTAGTTTTATTCACATTTAATCAATGCATTAAAGCTTTATTTTCTATCCGCAAGGTCCAAATTTTCGCAATTTGTTAAAATTTCGAATTTATCGATCTAAACTTGTTGCTGGTCAGTTTTCAGGTAGACAACGACATCTTGCGCATAACATCACTTCATTTCCCAGTCTTGCATTGACAACATCATGCAATTTCTTTTCAATTTACCATGCTTTCTTTTTAACGCTCCAAGCACGGAAGCTTTTCGTAGAGAAAAACAAAAGAATACATAAAACAATGATTAGCAAAGAACATTTTTTAACAAATACACAATGCACTGTTCTTCATTAAAACCGCCGGCTAGTTACGCAAGCACAATCAACGTTAACGTTACATGTTCTAGACCTCCTAGACAGTGAAAAAAATTCGCTCTTTACGCGAATACAGAAAATGGAAACATACATCTAGTCGGACGCTACTCGCCCTACAATTAAAATCGCGATCAACACTAGTAAATTTTAGTCAAAAGCTTTTAATTTATTAATCAAATCCTAAATTCTAAATGACTAGAGTGAAACACACAAATAACACAGACCAAAACAAACACTTTACAACCAAACCTGTGCCGTACACCTTCGGTTAATGTTTGTTACGTTAGGGGCGAAGATCGCTAGTTGTACTAACTAACAAGAACGCTGCTAATTATCTGCAGAAATAGAAAAATACACAGATTAGTAAATTTTCAAACAACTCGCAATCAATCATCATATCTTAGCGGTTTAACTTTTTTTCTTATTGGACGATTTTTTGCTAACGAAACTTCAGGGCTTATTTTGCGTTTGATCGAGCATCTGTGACAGCTTCGGAAGTTCCCGTATTAGTGCGTTCGGAAAGTGTAGTTTGCGAGTCAGGATTATTAATGTCAACACTGAAATTAGGGACCGGTGAACTTGTTGGTTTTTGTCAACGGGATTTGCATTGAGGAATTTGACTCGACTAGAGCTGTAAGTTCACTTTCAATTCGGGAACGATCAGCGTTTTCTTTAAGACTTTGGAATTTGTTCGCTGATTTTTGCCCAGAATGCGTACGATCGTTTTCGACTGACTGCCCTGGCATAGGCGACGTATTAGCGTTACGTGTTATGACGGATTTGCGTGGCGTGACTCCCTTATTAGGTGATAAAATTGAACTCGATTCCTTATCGGCAACTGATTGTCTGCGTGACTTCCTACTGATTTGAATAGTGGAATCGTTTGGAACATTCGCAGAATTCAGTGCTTCATTTGGGAAATCATCATTCTTAGCAAAATGCCTGATTTGCGAGCTTTTAACAGAGCCGTCGGGATTTAATTCTTCGTTCGGGAATCTCTCGCGTATTTGGCAAACATTTCGCCTTAACGTTAGGCCACTTTCAGTGAGTATTAGGTAGTTACTGAAGTCTAGGCATTTAAATATTATGGCAGGCTGCCAATTACGCTTTGCTACAGTGTAGTCCCTAGTCCAAATAGGCATAAATTCCGTGAACGTTTCTTGTTTTTTATGCGCAGTACTAGCATTTGATTTATCATATTTAACTTGAATTTTCTGCTGAAGATTAGGCTTCAGTAAATCCAAGCAAGTTCTTGATTTTCGTCCTAAGAACAATTTTGCTGGTGTTTCACCCGTGACTGTGTGTGGACAATTTCGGTTTGCTACATGAAATTCATTAAGGCATTGCTTAATTGTTTTACCTTCTTTGCGAGCAGCTTTGAAAGCTTTTTTAAACTCTCTCACGTACACTTCCCCAAAACCATTTGATTTAGGATTATAGAGCACCCCCGTTAGGTGGCGGATTTCCCTGGTTTTGACAAAGGTCTGAAATTCAAAGGACATCCAATTTGCCGCATTATCTGTCACGAGTGTTAACAGTTGGCCAAAATCGGCCATATACTGTTCAAATACTTCTACAATTTTTTCCGACGTTTTTTTCTTCTTAAATTGCACCACTGGATATTTACTGTGGGCATCAACAATTATTATGAATGTCAAACCTTCGACAAAACCAAAATCCGAATGGACACGGTCGAGAGATTTTAAAGGTACCTCCCACGAGTCTTTTGGACCAGCTGTTTTTTCCCCTTTTTGTTCCTGGCATGGAACACACTTTTTAACCTGCAATTCAAAATCTGCATCTATCCCAGACCACTAACACTTTCCCCTAGCCAAAGATTTGACTTTAACAATTCTCAATTGTACAGCATGTAGGTCCTGCAATATTCGTACTCGCAGCTTGGTCGGCACGACAACTCTTAGGCCCCAAAAAAGGGTATTGCATTCTACAGTTATTTCGTTCTTACGAGCGAAATAGGGCTTAACTTCTTGTTCTTCAACCTTGTCAGGCCAACCATGCTGCACATAGCGCAGCACCCTAACCAACACTGGGTCTTTATAGCCCAGTCATTTTAGGTTAGATTTAGCTAAAACATGGGATTAATTCAAAGAAAGCTGAAAGTTGGCACATAAGTAGCTACCAATGGGGTATGAAACATACTAAAAGTCCCCTGGGCTAAGACGCTTGCTTCCTCCGGTACATTGGAAAAAAAGTCGTAAGTAACACGTCATCCATAGATGCAGTAGGGTGGTGTGAAAAGCATGAAATTTGGTATGGATGCACATAAGGGTAACTGGAAAAAATACCTACGATAGCAAATTCACCCCCCCCCCCCTTGAGGGGGAGAGGGGTGATTCCCCCCTCACCCAAAACAGTTTTTTGGCTGTAACTCCTTAACCGTCAAAAAATGAAAAGCATTATGTGAAGCAACAGCACACAATTCTGAATAGGAGAACTGATAAACATTTTTTTTACGTAAAAGCAACACCTCAAACCCATAATCTTATTCAAAGTATATCGCCCTTAATTTGCACGAACACTCCATTTGTCACTTGGTTATAATAGTGCTTTTCGTGTTCAAATTGCTTTTGCGAGCCCTCTAATACCCAGAAACATGAGATTCTGAGGATTTTCTGAAAGGTGGGGATTTATTCTTTCCATCAATCCTAGCCGAAAATTTTTTAGTTTGATAGGGACCGCCCTACGCCAATTTAAAGGTGAAGAAGTAGTGGCGTAGCGGCGAAAGCATTTATGATGATTTTTGAATTCAAAGTGCTCTTGCGAGCCATGTTATGCCCAAAATGGACATGCTTAGGATATTCTGAAAGGTGGGGATCGATTCTTTCCATAATTTCTTACAGAAATTGTTACCCTTAGGTAGGGACCTTCCCATGCCCATTTAAAGGTGAAGTGATAATGACGTAGAGGTGAAAGCGTATGTTCAGTTTCGAATTCAAAGTTATTTTGCAAGCCCTCTAATAGTCCGAAACGGACATGCTTAGGATATTCTGAAAGGTGGGGATCTATTCTTTCCATTAATCCTAAAAGAAATTGTTTGCCTTAGGTAGAGACAGTCCTACGCCCGTTTAAAGCTGTAGCTGTAATTAGTGTGGGGGCAAGGTTGAATTTCAAAGTGCCATTGTAAATGCTCATATTTATATTTATCTCTAAGATAAACAATTTCAGTTAGAATTGATGGAAAGACTAGATCTTTACCTTTCAGAAAATCCTAAGCATGTCAATTAGGGCATTTAGAGGGCTTGCAAGAGCAATTTGAATTCGAAAATCACTATAATAAACAAGTGAAAAAAGACCATTCATGTGTATAAACGGTGATATACTTTAAATATGATTTTGGGGTTTAAGGGTTACGTAAAATATGTATATCACCTTTCCTGTTCAGAATTGTGTGCTGAATGTTTTTGCATCATATTTTGCTTTTGATTTGTTGACGTTAAGGAAAAAAATGGGAAAGGAAGGTTTTTTGGGGAAGGGGGTAAACCTCTTTTTTTTTGGGGGGGGGGGGGTTCGAACTTGCTATAGCTATTTTTTTCCGGTTACCCTCCATTTGCATCCATACAAAATTTCATGCTTTTCACAGTACGTGAACAATTTAACTTCTCTTTAACCACCCTACTACAGCTATCATGGATGACGTGTTACTTACGCCCTTTTTACAATGTACCGGAGGAAGCAAGCATCTTAGCCCAGGGGACTTTTATTATGTTTCATGCACTATTAGTAGCTACTTATGTGTCAACTTTCAGCTTTCTTTGAATTAATTCCATGTTTTAACCTAAAATGACTGGGCTATTAACTGTTGCTTTAACTAAGGTATCATTTAGAATGGGTAGTGACTCAACAGACTCAAGGTACAAAATCTTAAAGGGAATATCCTCATCAAGATATTCAGTTTTAGCTTCTAAGGGTAACCTAGACAGCATGTCAGGTGTTAGATTATATTTACCCGGGACGTGTTGTAGGTCATAGGAGTAACCATTCAACTGCATTGCATAGCAGCGCTGTACCCTGCTAGCAGCCATTTGGGGTATTCCATTTTTGGGCCCAAAAATCCACAGTAACGCTTTATTGTCAGTTTGTAATGTAAAGTGGTTAGAATAAAGGTACTGATGGAATTTCTTGACCCCCCCCCCAACGAAATTCCAAGGGCTTCTCTGTCGAACTGGGAGGACCCCTGTTCTGCTTTTGTTAGCTTCCTAGAAGCAAAGGCAATGGGCTTGTCTTGCCCATAGAAGCGTACATGCATAAGGCACGAGCCCAATCCAAACGGAGATACATCCACGGCTAGCTTCAATTTGTACTTAGGGTTATAGTGCACCAATGCATTTGATGTCTTAAACAACTCCTTAATTTTATTCACAGCTTTATCACACTCCGGGCCCCAGACCCACTTTTGTTTAGGACTTAGAAGTTTGGTGATAGGTACTAATTCATGAGCTAAATTTGGAAGATACTTAGCATATTGATTTATAAAGCCCAGAAAGCTTTGAAATTCAGGTATATTACGTGGATTTGGAGCATCAGTTACAGCCTCAATCACTTCAGGCAAGTTTGTTAGCCCCTCCGAATCAATCTTATGACCTAAATAGTTCAGTTCTGATTGAGCAATTTTGTATTTCCCAAGACCCAAGCGAGCCCCTGAATTTTGCAAGGCTGACAACAGCTGATTAAGGCTGTCATCATGTTTAACACCCTTGCCGCAAACCAGGATGTCGTCATAAAATGGCTCACAGTTTGGAAGACCCGAAGTTATGCTCACCATAAGACGTTGAAAAAGTCCTGGACTACTGGCCATGCCAAAGGGACAGCGTAAAAACTTAAACAGACCCAAAGGCGTGTTTATTACTAAGGCTTCTTGTGACTCTGGGTCAAGCTCCATCTGAAGGAATGCACCCTTGAGGTCAATCAAACTGAAAGTGTCGCTTCCGGAGAGCTTACCAAACAATTCGGCAGCAGTGGGAACTGGATAATGATCTATCTCTAGCTGGGAATTTACCGTTGTTTTGTAATCCTCCACAACCCTAATCTCCCCGTTAGCTTTATGCACTATAACAATCGGTGTAGCCCAACTGCTAGTGCTTACGGGCTCCAAGACTCACATTGATACCAGCCGTTTGATTTCAGCGTTAACTTTCTCTTTTAAAGCAAGTGGAACGGGTCTGACTTTTCGATAAACAGGAACTGCATCAGGCTTAAGCTGTATACTAGCCTTAAAATTTCGAATATAACCCAACCCTGGTTTGAATAATTCTGGAAATTTTGCTGCCAATACTTCCGGGGTGATAGCTGTTCTATGCACCTGTATGGCCTCTTCCTGACATAACCTTTTAATATGACTTAAAACCAAAGGATAGAATCGTTACAAATCGTAATCAAAAATTGCAAGCCAATCCTTGCCCATTAAAGGTGTTTGCTCCGATTTTGAAACAAGGCTTGAACCTGCTCAGTTCTACCTTCTATCTCAACGTTAACACAAATGTAACCGTGTACACATTGGATTTGCCCAGTCCACGGTCTAACAAAAATGTCAGTTTGCATCAATTTACAATCCTGCAAGTATTTATTATACGAACTAAAAGGTAAAATAGTTGCATCGCAACCGCAATCAGCCTTGAGCGTCAACTCTACACCATTGATGTTGCACAGGACATTCCACTTCTCCACCTTGACCCGATTGATGCTCAGAACGTTGGCCTCCAAGTAGTCGTCCGACTCACTATGTCTTCACAATCACTGGAACTCTCAACCTCCAAGCTAACATCAGAAACCTCACTCTCCTCAACAAGATGATGAGCTTTATTGCTTTTGTAACCATAACGATGTTTCTTACTACTTCTTTTGGGATGCACTTGCTTATTCACAGATGAACGTTTAGGGTTAAACTGTTTGGGTTTATAACACACCGCTTTAAGGTGTCCCTTTTCATGACATCTACCACAATTATAGTCTCAATATTTGCACCGCTACGGCCTTGGCCCTCAAAACCACAACAAAAACAAACTAGGTCTTTCGAGTTGGAAGGAACTGATTTTACAAACTGTTTTTTACTCTTATGTTTAGAATGAGTAACAAAGTTAACATTACTGGAATTAGCTTTTAATTCTGTTTGGTTGAGGTCAGCAGCTTCCAAGGTGAGTGCTAACTCAACAATAGCTTGTAAAGCCATAGTTTTCTTGATTAGTTCCCGCTGTAAAGTAGAGCTAGCCACCCCACCTACAATACGGTCACGTATCATTTCTTCCTTGATCTTACCAGCAACAATTTGATCATAACCACAATGCCTGGTTAACTCTTTGAGGGCATCAACATATTCAGCAATAGTTTCATTAAGTATTTGAGAGCGCTTGTTAAACCTTAACCTTTCTGAAATTAGAGTAGGAGCAAGCTTGACTGCCTCCTCGACTGCTTTAACTAATGCATCATAGGTTATAGTTTCAACCGTTAACGGGTCTATAATTCTTACGATTTTTTTGAAACGTACGGTTGCCCACGTGTTATGGGTTTATTTCTGTGTGAACCCATATTATGTCAGAATGGCTTATACTAAATGCATATACATATACACTATAAAATAAAGACTCATAGACACCAAATAGATTACTTATTCATTTTCCTGCCGAGCATCTTGCGAATATTCGTGGGGTTCTTAAAGTAACATCCTATCCCAGCTTAATTCGGCTACTGGCGTACAGCAATCTAATCTGAAATGGGTCGTATTTAGATACGCCTTTAATAAATTGCTTATGCATTTACGGTATTCAAGATTGAAGTAAACCGCTATTACTCAATAATCCAGTACCAATAATTATCCTTAATAATTCCAACAATGATAAGCTACTGCTTATCACTACTCTATTATGATTTCCGATAATATCAGACAATACATCAATGATTGTTATATCCTAACTCGATACAAGACTACGCTGTAATCCGTCGGCAGCTTGCCGTCCCGGTCTCGGCTAAACCTCTAACACCTTTTCCCCATCGCGTGCCAAGTAGGAGGAGACGACCTGACGCAACTTACAATGGGCGATAACTGATCCTATTCTTTCCTTGGCTTTACTTATATAGACTCGGTCCCCCTTTGTGCGTTAATAGCCTAATTACTCACTGTTACTTACGTATGACCGGTATGCCGCCAGTAATTGCTTTTACTCCAAGATAATTATAGTGGAAGTGGATCACCTGTAAAGACCAGGATCCACCTGCAAGATTGTTTGCTCTGATATGTCACTCACTTTAACCCTTTCCTCTAATTATCTAAAGGACCCCTACGTTAATAGCTTTCTGCTGACCTCAATCTACACATCTGGTTCAATGACGCACCTCTATGAGTTTGGCTTGTCTGGACTTGTTTATATTGTTCCTTGCTTTTAGTATTTTTATATCCTTAAATAAATGTCGTGCCTTTAATGCACTGACTTGATTATTTATATTAACTTTGAATATCTGCATGAATATATGCAGCTCTCTATAATCATATTATAATTTATGTGAATATTAATTATGCAAATATAATATCATAACAATATCCCTTACCAATCAGAAAAATAGTATCCTTCTTAAGGATTCTTTGTTTCCCCATTTTAACTTGTTTCTGATTCAGAAAAAACATCACATAATTGTTTGATTAATTTGCCTAAGAACTGATAAATAGAAAAAATCACCAAAAATAAACGGGGTCAAAGCTGAATACTCATGATTCGTGCGCATTATTATGTGACGTAACTTTTGTCCTAGCAACCAAATTTTCTTACAAGCCTATAGTCTGTGACTAATTAACTCGAACTGTGTCATCAACCCTTTCATCGTTTTCAAATGCAGTTTCCGCTTATTTTCACGGTTCTTACCTCATTATGATCTCAATCACATGTTCACATTTCTGATTCAAGTGAATTTCATGCTCTTTATATAATGACTATATTTCACATAATCAAATTCAGAATCAA
Organism: Lithobius niger; assembly: GCA_023313725.1. Classification (NCBI taxonomy): domain Eukaryota; kingdom Metazoa; phylum Arthropoda; class Chilopoda; order Lithobiomorpha; family Lithobiidae; genus Lithobius; species Lithobius niger. The sequence goes on from JAHWFP010193655.1 coordinate 33,169, forward strand.
TATCATCTGTGCAACAAGCATAAAAAAAATATAATGTATATTCCAACTTTCATGCAACTTCCTTTTCGTCACAATTCAAATCAGTTTTAGGCCATGCTGTCATGCAATTTTACATTATTATTACATATTTCATTCATATTGCATTTTTTATATATATATGATTTCACTTTTCATTAGATTATTTCATTATTTCAGTCAATTTTACGATTTATGTTCTGTGGTTCTTATTATTACTTCAATAAACACAATCGAATGACATACACATTTCAATGAACACTTCCTGAAAAAGAAAAGAACGGCAAAATACTGATTTCAATAGACAACAATCATTTTGTCGCATTTGCCGTCTTTTCTTGTATTCAAGTGTAAACTTGCTGTGAATCTTTGCTTGTGGATTTTTTCTTTCGGTTATCCCTTACCGATTTAAAATTACTCTCCTTTATTTCTTTCTTAATTTCCAAACTAATTCAAATTTTTACATGAATTATTCCAGACTAGTTTAAATTTTCACATGAATTATTTCCACTTTTCCTCACCTTCGTTCAACTTTCCAAGTTTCCACGTTTCCTTATCCTGTTAACTCGTGTGTATTTCGGAGTTATTGCCATGAGTTTTTACTTTGTCACCATTCATAGCTTATCTGATACTTTTGCAGGGCACATTTCGAAAATTCAGGATGATACAATTCATGAATAACACTTTTTATCAATATGTTAGTGCAACAAGAAAAATAGTATTCCAATCCCAGGGAACCCTAGCCACAATCGTCAACGATTTCGTCTGCGATCCCACACAGTAGCAATACAGACTGCGTGTCTAATTGAAGTTTCCGCAAATCGTACTGTGATCCCTTTCAATACCCAATCTTGTGTATTCAAAAGGGGCGGATCCTACTTTCTCGTATGGTCGCTAACAGACTGTTCAATCTCTAATTAGTCTTAGAAATTGAACCAGTCTAACCTAGCATCTTCCCAACCCTCCTACTCTAGGATAAGTATATATTATTAATTCTTAAGAGCAAGAGAGAAGAGACATTTCCGTGTTCGTCATTGCTTACCACCCTCTTTATGTAATGTCATGTGATATGTAAAGAATTTCTATTGTCAGGTGTATTTATTAAGTGTCTAACAATCCCAGGAGGAAGGATATTCAGACTAACTCTCAAACCTCAGATTTCTGACCTTGTGTCAGTCCTGCCTTGTACAAAATATTTGTCTGATGTTACATCAGACAGCTAGCCAAAACTATCAAGTCCAATATATGCCAGACTGCTAGCAGGGTATCAGGCAACTGAGAACCAAAATCCTTCGTTCGTGTGTCAAAGTGATGTTTAAGTCAACTAACCTTAATCCAACCATCATTTAAGACGAATTTATTCTTCATAGTATTTCAAGCTACGGGATTGGTATCTTGCCCTCACTTGTGGAGGGTTGGGAAAAGAGGGGATTGCAAATGTTGTTTGTGTCCCCAGAAAGTTTCATCCTGTACATAAATCGATTTCTCACAATACTCATCTTTTAATTATAACTTCAATTTCTGCCATCATCATCCATTATGCCGTCTGGCTTCATTTATTTCTGGATTTTGACCATCCACATCAGTCCATTTTTGTGCAACACTTTCCACCATCTCTCTTTTCATTTCCACACTTACCACACTTCCTCTGGAACGCTCATAACGAAAAAGAAAAAGGAAGAGAGCATTAGTTTATTTTCAATACAATCATTTATCTCTTCCTGTGGAAATAAATTCAATCTTATTAACATGATTGTCAGTATAACCCTTCAATTTACTAATTTCAACTTGTACATATGTGAATAACATTTTATTCCTCAATTTTAAGTTTTTGTGTTTTTATTTTCCCACACTGTACGGTTAGGCAAAAATTTCCACTGTCTCATGCTTAAAATGGAGTCTGTGGTCAACCCTCTCCTAAACTGACCCACTTTCCAGTCTGATGCATCCTTCACGAGCATCCACCTGCCCCTCCTCTTTGAAAGGGGAGCAGCTCAACCCATCTCATAACTGAAAAAGCAAGGGGTTGCCGCTAATATAGAAAACAGGTGCCTTTCAAAAGATGGTATCGCCCGTCTTGGCCTCAAAACGCGGGGTCAGTTCGGACAATGGGCACCCATCTTTGTCAACAAGTGGGGGTGGGTTGGAAACGGAACTAGACAGTATGGCGCCCTTATTTTTGACGTCACATTTGACCTCAAGTTCAATTGGCTAGCCCAGTAGGTCAAACTCTCAAATTGTACAATTTTCGACTGTTTAAAAAGACCCTCATACTTGAGAACTTTTTATTCCGACCATGTATCTGCTTCTGCTCATGTGCATTACTTCCAACCCCAATCTCGCCATACCCCGAGAACGCCGTCCGCCTCGCCGCATCGCACCCTACCCCTGCTACGTTCCTGGATGGGACCGACGAAACGGCTTCGCCCGGGCCACCGCTGATCAGCGACATTATTATGCGTTGTTGATGCGCTTTTCCTTGCTCTTCACCATGACTGTACACCATCTATAGCACTGTCTACTAGAACCATCTGGTTTTCCTTGCCCTTACCAGATCCAGGGATTTCCTCCTCTAAGTTTCCTGTATCCAGGCAAAGATGCCGAATCATACGTGACTTGGAACTTTTTCCAAGGAATTATACTAGCCTTCCGTCGCCTACTTCAGAACGCCCCAGAACCATACCCGGAAGGAACTGTATCCTGCATAATGCGTTTATCCGCACATTTTTATTTGTGTCATCTGGGTATCGGGACCTCTGTGCCCACATGCTTCTTTCTACCTTTCCCCCTTGATGGTGAAACTTTCGAAGCCTACCAACTAAAAACGCCCCACGTGGAGGAACACCACAACCTTCCTCCCGTGGCCCCATCTAGGACCAGTTATTTGGTCACCATCACCAGTGCGCCTGCTTCCAGTTCTTTACAACCTGCCATTGTGCCTCCAGCGCCGATTCCAGATGACCAACAGCCTTTACCACCCTTGCCTGCGCTGCAACTCATACCTCCTCATTTCCGGCGGCATGGGACTCCACTCGACCCAATATACAGAGTACCGACTAGTTTTTCATCATCAACCTCCGGAGGCTCGTTTCAGATAAACGACGGAGCTTCCACTAGCTCATCCTCATCATTGACCATGTCTGATGACGAACGCCACAACAGCCGGCTGCCCTGTTTACACAATTGTCCCTTTTGTGTCACCGCACCAAGGGGTAAGTTAAAATTTAATTACCAAAAGTTTTACGTTTCTCAAAATGCAATATTATAGTTTAAATCTTAAAGTCAAAAAAAAATTCCCATTATTATACCAATTGTTTATGGATTTATATTTTGAATCCATCAGTTGATGTTTTTATGAATACCCAGAGAGAAAAAATGAAAACCACCAAAAATTCTTTTCACTTCCAATAAGAATAATGCACCAAAATTTTCCAAAGCTAATTCAAAACAAGTTTATTATGTTTTTAATTTCTACTTGTTACTCAACCTCCGCCAGTATAGGCCTAAACTAGATTTAGTTTCAAATCACCCTGTGAACTGTTGCATTTTGAACATCTATTATAAATTTGAAATCAGTACTGAATGTCAATTGTTAGTTTTTCATCTTGGTTAAAAATGATCACACTTTCAAGGCTAAATTTTTTCCGCCTTACTATATGCAAAAATACGTTTAGAAAATGCCAAACTATTTTCATGTCTGCTAGGCTTGCCTCGTATATTACGTTTTTATGAATTTTCCTGTTTAATCATGTTAATTTCAAACTTCCCACTTATTAAGAAGGAACTCCATTTTCTGTGTTTTTACTCTATAACCCAGAAAATAAGGTAGGAGGGGAAGAAAACACGATCGGAATGCAATGTATCTTCTTAGCAAAATGCTACTGATTGAACGTGCCTATATTAATAAAATTTTCTAATCAAGACGTTTCATGGCTATAACTTTACGGTTTATACAGTTACAATTTTATACCGATCATTTTTCCTGCCATACTCCCTCCTACTATTTTATTTCAAAAAAAAATTTCCACGTAAAATTCTCTATTCAAAACGAAATGTAAGCTTGTTAAGCTTTCAAAATCCGTGAATATGTGAATTCACTGGTTTATCAAAATACTGAAAAGCGTAAAATTACAACTTCCCATATCTATGTTGCACTACTCAGTATCTAGGGTCGGAATTACCTATTCTGACCATAGATTTGAGTTATTATATGCAGCCTATTTCAAACTTTTGACATGTCAATATGTTATTATCACTTCATTCAATTTATCAAAATTTTCAATCATTTAACATAATTATATTTATCAATTTTCGCTTTCCACAGGGTAATTTGCAATTTCACCAAGAACACTTTCCCTTATTTTCATATCATTCACTATCCATGATCTGAATTACTTATTCAGATCGTGGATTTTGAATGTTGTCTTTTGTAAAAAAAATGTTGAATTCTTAGCAATTTGTCACGCCAAGTTCTTGCTGATTACCTTTAATGAACATCTACCCACCATGATTTATCATTATCAATATCAATTAGAATTTATCATGCAAATTCCTGAAATATTTGCTAAATTTATATATTTTTGCTTTTTGATAAAACAGGTAAAATTATGTCCATAATATCATGTCACATTCTCGTTTCTTGGATCATTCATAATTTGTTCCAAGAATCGAGAATCGTATTTTAACTTTTTGCCTTCTCCCCGACCTTAAATGTTTTTTTTTAACATCTGTTTTGCAAGTATCTACCTTTCCAGTAGTAATTCTACCTCACAACTCCCAATTACTTAGATTCATTAAAATCGTTCCACCTTGATCTCTCTCTTTTTCTCATTTATTTGGGAAAAAGGAAGGGAAAGGAGGTGGGGGGATCACAATATTTTGCTTATTTACCACCCCACCATAACGATACTTTCGACTAGGCAATGATCATAATGTTTCTATGAAATTTTCCACATATCAAAAAAATTCCTGTAATTATGCATGTAAACCAAAATTTGGCAATTTGATGTTTTTACCCAACTTTTACTTTCATTGTTACCTTAAATCCCCTTCTCCTTATCATGAGAGAAGAAAAAAAAAAATTAAAAATATTTTACTTCTTTATTTTGCTCAATCTTATCCCGACTAGAAAAAAAATTCTTCATACGGCAAAATTTCAATTTTCCCAAAGGTATCAAAATCCAAGTACAAAATGTCACGCTTTCAGCTCTTCAGCTTTTAATTTCTAGTTATTTACAATTTTGATTCCATTTATTACAGATAATGACACTGGACCCAGTGCCTCGTAGATCGGTCTCCTCCACAATGAAAAACACCTGCCGTATATGTTGCCGTAAGTTGTCACTACTCGTCCGACGTGTCTAATTTACAGCGTCGGCGAGCAATGATGACCCGACAACTGGCGCCATCTATCGGCGAAGATTCCAACTACCTCCACCGTCGATGTGAAGACCAGGCCTCCTGCTCTGTTCATCACTCGGCTATGCCTGATGTCTTAAAAAAAATAATTTAACTTAAGTTCCCCTAATTTAACCGGGGACATCAAAATTTTTAACTTTTTACTCTTAATTAGCCAAATAACTTTAATAACTAAAATTTTCCACATGGATCTCAACATTTTTTCTTCGTATATTTCGAAATTATTTCCCAACATTTTAAATTTTCTATAATTTCTTAGTTCTCACCAAGATGCCACAATTATTTTTCAATATTTTCCATTATTTTTATTGTACATACTGCAAATATTTCATATGAATTTACTATGTGATCAACCAATAACTTTTTGTACATATTTCTGTATTTCTCATGTTTTAAAATAAATTTTAAAAAATGATAATTCAAAATTCTTAACAACTGAATCACTAGTATCCTGTCTACTTATTTAAGTAATCCGACACATGTCTATTAATTATTTAAGCAATCTCTGTGCATGCATGTATATTTATTTCAGACTCTCCGTATAAACTTAAATTCCGTTTAAAGCGATGCTTGTATGCAATGCCACGTCTTTCTACAACCCGCCACGGGGTTCTCGCGACCAGCCGCACGGCTGTCGTCCATGTTTTCCCTTTGTTCTCCAACTGAAATCTACGCCATGATGTCGTCTTCGACTCTCGCATCGTCTAGTTGCGTACGAAGCCTTATTAATGCGTACATTTACTGCTTCTAGTTTGATACGATTGCCATGCCCCGTTAAAATGTTGTAAGTCTAATTCTTGCTGAAGTTCACTTTGATTAATTTTAAAAGATCGAGCCAATCTTGGTTCAACATACTTACGTTTTCTAGGACTACCATCGCCTGCTTTATTTAACGCGTAGTCGGCAGCAAGACGACTCAAGATCCGGAACCTCCATTTACGCTGCTCGGTCAGACGGATCCAAAAGCAGTTTTGCAATGTATTCTTGTAATTTTGTTTCAGCATCCGTTAATTCTCCGTTAACTTGTAATGACAAATCAAGATCTGAAGCTCCATTAAAAGGTATGGGTTGATTTGAACCCTTAATAAAATAAGGTCTTAAGTGATTAACATGTGCACGATACATTTTCAACTGATCCAAGAAATGGACCACTCTTACGATAACGTCTTTTACAAATTCCATTTTTCTGTACAGACCTGTCCAACATTTATTTAATTTATCGGAAATCTGCTTTATAGGAACCCATAATTTCAAAAGCACATAATAATCGACCATGTAGCTATAAGGTCTTGCTGTTTTATAAAAAAAATTCTGGGATTTTATAACAGAATTCCAGTTGTGCATTCGTGCTACTTCGAATGCTGCTTGTAGTCTACTCTCTAGACGAACCACGTAATCTTCACTATCGTAACAAATCTTAGGTGGCTCAAAAGCCAAAGATGTTGGTAACTGGTATTCACAACCAAAATGGAGAAAATTGGGACTAACTAGTGTAGCCGCTGAAGGAGTACAAGTAATGGCTATAGTCACCATTTCCAAATACCTACCTGATTTCCAAATCAGGGCAATGAGAAGTGATTTTAGGCAAAATGGTTTTGATTTGTTTGTTGCAATTTTCAACCAAACCACCTACCCAGGAAACGTTAGGTGTGAAATTAATTTGTTTAATTTGCAATAAATTAGTTAATTTGGCCATAATTGTATAGATATTGGACCGGACAACCAAATTTAGCTATTAATCTAAAAAATACTTTCTTTGCTACAGTCTCCGCCTTCTTATCGGGAATGCCCACTGCGATAGTGTAGCGAGAGAAATCATCCACCATGGATAGTATATAGTTAGCCTCGTAGTTACTGGTGTGTAAAAGCCCAATGAGATCCAGCGACCAAGATAAACCTGGTCTTTGCAAGGGGGTATAGGCTCTGAGTGTAGCCTTATAGGGTCTGTTCGGTTTAGCATATGCTTGACAGACCTGACAAGACTTCACATAACCTTCACTTCACATAACTTCACATATGCTTGTACATGTTAGACTAAAAGCAATGCAGTTGTATTAAATCTAACGTCTTCTTACTTCCTCTGTGTCCCGACGCTGTTGCTGCATGGTAATCTCGAATACAAAAATTCACTAGAGATTTCGGAATACACATCTGTGCTAAGTTTTCTATTCTTCTTTGTTCAGGATGCGCTAGCCAGATCCTATACAGGATCTCGTCATAATCTTTGAAAAAGATATTACGCTTGTTTGACGCATCGAGAAGTTCCTCCGATGACTGACCTTTAAGACGTTTTATTATTTCGCCAAAATACGGATCCTTGCGTTGCTCTGCTGCTAGATGCGCACGAGCCCAGTCTGGATACTGGCTTCCGAGTACAGCTACTGGGATTTCGATTCTCGATAACGCATCTGCCACAGCAAGCAATCTACCAGGCCTATGACGTAAACAGAAGTCGTATTCACGTATTTGAAGCAAGATCCGTTCTAGTTTTGGTGACAAAGAGGACGAGTTGTACAAAAAAAATTATAGCCATATGGTCCGTGGTCAAAAAAAAAACGTTTTACCTAGTAAATATACTCTAAAAGATTCGATTCCATTCACGATGGCTAAAATCTCCCTGGTAGTCGTCGTCTGCTTATGTTCACTTGGTGTGAGTGTTCGGGAAGTATAGGCCACGAGATACTCAATGCCTCCGTGCATCTGGGACAAACATCTACTCACCGCAAAGTCGAATGCAACTGTTTCGAGGTAGAATGGCTACGTGAAATCCGGATGCTTTAACGTAGCGGCATTGACCATCCCTCTTTTTAACTCCCGAAAAGCTTTTTCTTCTTCCTCACCCCAAACAAACTTGCACTTTTTCCTTGTCACCTTTGTTAATATAGAGGCATGAGAGGCAAAACCGGCCACATGACGCCGATAGTAGTTACAGAGCCCGACGATTTGACGCACTTGCTTAGGGTTTTTAGGGGCCGGATAAAGCTCCATAGCCCTAAGTTTATCTTTATCCGGATGTATTCCATGTTCATCTAGCACAAATCCCAAAAATTTCACTGTTTTGCAGCCAAATAGACATTTTTCTGGACTGAGTTTCATGCCACTCTTAGCTACCAGCCCTAGAGCTCTGGCTACGTGTCTGATATGAGTCCTAAAATCTGGAAAATTTAATAAGCAATCATCTAAATAGCAGGCACAATAGGCACCTAAAATCTCAGCAAAGATTAGCGCAAAACTGGAAATGCGCTGGCACAGTACGTAATCCCATTGGCAGACGCTGAAAAATCCAGCTTTTCCTGGAAAAATTGAAGCTTACTTTATGTTTATGCGCTTCAGCAAGCTTAAGCTGGTAAAATCCGACCTTAAAATCCTGTTTACTGAAGTATTTGGATCCACTCAGGTGTGCCATGCTCTCTACCACAGTGGGTATTGGCACACTTATGGACTCAACAACCGAGTTCAAGCCTCTCAGATCCACTACCACGCGATAGCCGCTAGGCTTCCTCCTCACCAAGAGACATGGCAAAATCCAGCTACTTTTCCCCTCTTTTATAATCCCAGCTTTCTCCATCTCTTCTACATAACTATCCAATAGTCCCCTTTGATGAAAAGGAACTCTGTAGAGCCTGGAACGAACTGGTTCCACGTTTCCAGTCCGAACAGAAACTTAGTACTGTTCATACACTCCTAAGTCAAAATCATTCTTAGAAAAAGAAATTTGATGCGTTTTTAGCATATCTAGGAACTCCTCTCTTTGTTTTCCGTCCAAATCCGGAAAGGTAAACTTGTGTTTAATCAAATTCCACTCCTCATCAAGTTCTTCTCTAGTTTTGGGCATGTAGGGCTTTGCTATGACCCTAACAGGCCCTTCTGCTGAGCTTTCTCCTTGTTTGCCTTGCTCTTCTGACATCTGAGTTGGTCTTGAGTCAACTGGCACTGCTTCGCACGCCGCCGCTTCTGTTGCTTCGTCCCCATACTCCACGATCGCTGTCGTATAATACCCCAGCACAGTACCCTTTTTGAGTTCGATGTCTACCCCACTCAAGTTTATGCACATCACCGGAAGAATACCGGTAGGTGTTGTGTTCACTAGACCGTGTGCCATACAAATTAAATCTTCATTAGATTTTGGTACAAAAATACCGCTTTGTATC
>JAHWFP010193655.1:42762-107688 GCA_023313725.1 Lithobius niger
TACTGTCTTCGTTAGATTCAATATTAAGAGTTGCTATGTGGATGCGAGATGGATTATATTTTTCACGATTTACGATTTCCATATTTTGAATATAACTAGACCAAGCTAGTTCAGCAGTCGCTGAAAGTTGAAACTCTAAAATTCAGATTTTCAAGACGTTATGTCAGCAATCTAATGAAACGGAATCTAATTTACTAGAGATGAAATCGAAACCTAGTAATACTAGAATTTCACCAAAAGAACCATTAGGTACTATTATAAATTTCTTGTTGTCATGAAAAACTGCATTTTGAAACTGTAATCGTAATTTGTTAACCTGTTTTAATTTTCTTTTGGCCTACGCCAACCAAATCCAATGGTTTTTCCAAATCACTTAACTGACAATCCACGTTTGAATCACATAGCAAGTCCTGCGCGGCTGAATCGCAGATTAAAGAAAGTGAAGACCCAGTGTCCAATAAACACATTCTAGGTCTATTACCGATATTAAATACGAAATGCGGACAAGAAAAAGGTATGTTCTGAACACTATGCACTGGAACATCGTTTTTCTCACTAGACAACGGCCCTGCTGTCTGATATGAATCAAGTAGGCCGCCGTTCTCACTTCTAGTGAGTATCTCACTCGCTAGATGGTGTTGGCAGTACCAGCGTTTGCCCACATCAGGTGAAACGCTCACTCGCAATTGCCCGTTTTTAAAAACATACATGTTTACGCTAGGTGTACTTTTTGGTGTAGTATCGCAAGTACTATCCCAAAATGTAAGGCAAATCATAAGTTCGTTGTTCCCTTCTAACAACGGAATTCTGAACTTCCACTCTTTTTGGGTTTGATCAGAAATTGGTTAGACGAACCAGACGACATTTCCACATCGTTTTTGAAAAATGGTTCATCAATGTGTCGAAACTGAACCTTACGTTTTTGACCCAAAACAGATAAAACAATTGGTTTACTTGTATCTATGGTATTTAATTCAGAATGAAAAGATGATGAATCTACCCCGTCTTCGAACAGTGTTAAAATTACAGAGTCATATTTTAATTTGTACGTGTCATTAACAGATTTTAGCATACTGTGGACCTCGTCGGCTAAATCTAAGTTGTTTTCAACGGAACAAGAAACATATTTAGTCGGAACTTTTCCGAAATATGAAGCCAATCTAGGCAAAGCCAATGTCCTATCAGGTAATGACAACCGTTGTTGTTGCCAATCAACATCTGAGTATAATTTAATGAACATTTTATCCGCAATCTCCGTTGAAAATAGCTGAACGTTACTAAAGTTTGGAGTAACACGCAGGGCAAAATATAAGGCCCATAAATTCAGAGGTGTGCTGCTTAAATAATGAGGAATGAATAGAAGGAAAAAGTCATGACATTAGTTATATTGATTGAAAGCATGATACATAAATACAACAGAGTGAAGCTCTCATAAAAATAGATTGGGTAAACAGATTCGAACGTGGAACCCATAGGGTAAATTATGATTAGGCTTAGTGTAATAAGCCTTAAGCAAGTAAGCATTAAGCAATGGGGAACCGTCCCGGGCAAGGGACAGAGGCGAAGTGAAGTTCCCCCATCTTGGCATAAAACGTGTGGCTGGCGACAATGGTTGGCAAGCAGCCACGTAGACATCAAATCACGTATGCTGTGGGCATCAATTCGGGTCTCGAACAAAGATGATCAAGTCCACGTTGATACACTTCATTGTCGCTGATAGGCGCCCTAGTATTATGGATATACACACGTCAGCATTGTTGAAGTGTGGTGACGTCATAGGCACATCCGACAACGGCACTCCAACAATCCCCCACTACGACGCACAGTTGCGATCGGCTTGGTCAAGTTTCGATAGACACCAACGGAAGGTTGTGCGTTGACAATCTTGTGACGTTGATACACCTGCAACAGTTCACTCGCAAGACAAGAGTCCCATCTTTGTTACACACTGAATTGTGGCTTACTTCGGATGGTAGTTTCAAACCGCGTGCAAAGTTGTGATTTATCACTCACAATGGGAAAAAATACTATGCCTACCGTTAGAAATAGGCAAACCAGTTCACACAGAAACTAGTCACATCCAAAACCAGTTCAATGCTTTCAATAAAAGCCATTACAGTTTTTGCTTTAAAATTTTTAACATCTTAGGTTTAAGGCCAATACCGCATTTTTAATTATATACAAAACTGGCCTTTTAAACCTCAAAAATCATCTTAGGCTCTTGTATTTTAGCAAAAATTAAAACCCACCGGACATGCACACAATCCAAGCGAGACGTTTCTACAAACGAGTGATATACATTTAAAAACAACGGTATATTTAAATACCTGCTACAGAAAACGTTTTAGTTTTAAGCTACTAACTGAACTTACAAAACTAAGTATCAATACCTATCAGTAGCTATCAACTGCAACCACTGCTTAAAAGTAATTATTTACGACACAGCCAATAGTTGTTACTAATTCCCCCACTTAATTGCTAGTTCCACATACACGTGCTTCAGAAATTGTTACAGATAACTACATACCCCCACTTAACAATTACTTCAAACACTGGCAATTAAAATTCAAAACTATTTGGAGCAAATACTGAAAAAACTCAACTTAAAAACGCAAAATACGCGCTCATGCACTCGTGCATGTTTAAGCTGTTTTTACTAGAAATAGCCATGTCTTCACGGTTTTATCTGGTTTTAACTCATTTAAGTTAATCGGTTATGAAAACCTACACTGCTGAAAACTTTTAAGCTACTCAGTTATAAAACTTGTTCATGCTTATACGTAGACAGAAACTATTTTTAAATTTATCTGCTACAAAATTTATAAAATCATTTTGACTTTTGCCTCTATCGTGTCCCTTTCCCTTTTATATTTTTTTAAATGCACTGGAAGGGTAGTATACATCAAAATCTCTTAATAACCATATACTAGTGTCCCGAAAAAAAACTTGGGTTCTTTTTACACTACAGTACCCATCCTTATCACACAAACGGTTAGTTTAAAAACAATATTATTATTACCGTTTCGAATATTTATCAATACTCACTAACATTTGGTTAGGATAGTATTTACATTACTGTTTTACTTTTATACCCAACTTCATCCCAACTTTTAGGTTAGGCTAGTATAATACTATACATGAATAGACTAAATATTCTCTTTATTAAAAAACTAGCCAAAGTTTTTACATGGTACAACACTAATAACATCAGAAACCTGACCTAACACCGCGCCTGACACTAGAATCGCAATTCTGTTCCGTACACTTTCCAGCTATACATCAACGTATAACAAGCACCGTTTCAGGCTTTACATGCAGCGGTATATATATCCCATGCAACGTTAATTACCAACAGTATAATTACTGATTAAGCATTTAAGCTATTTCTGGGTGATAGCTTTTTAGCTAATCAAACAACAACCCAGGGTAAACATGCGAGTATCAAGGGATCTTGTAAATACATTTATCTTTACAAGCAGAAATCATTCTTGTCTTAGTTTTAAGTTTTTCTTATGAAAACTCACTAATTACCGCCTTCCCGCGTTAGGCATTAAAAAAAAATCAGTACGCCAAAAGGGAACACTAATATTAAAATCATTAGTCGCAAGACGTGACCTACGAACGGGTGAAAGTGTGTGTCGGCTGGCTACGCAAGCCTTAACGGTAACGTGAAACTTAAACGCATGCTGTTAGCTGTTCAAGCTCGACCTTTTGGTCGTTGAAAAAAAAATCTTATATCACAAGAACGTATAACTCAATCACAATTAGGTCAACCAGTATTAGGGTTTTATAATAAAACGCTCACCAAAAATACCTTAGGTTAGTTTTAGGTTATCAGGCTATTTTCACTATTTTGCAAACGCAAAACACATTTACCATATTTTATATTAGGCTATTTTCACTATCGTGCAAACGCAAGAGACATTTACCGTATGGCCTCAAAATTAAGAATATTTTCATATTTAAAAAAAACTCATGCAACTTTTGACTCTTTTTGCCTTTTCCTGACGGTCATTTTCTGCACGGTTCATCATAACATGATTTTCACAGGCGCTCCATGATAACTATGGCAGGCTCCTCTTTCTCCTCCTCGACACATCAGGCGGGATGTCTACGGAATCCTCCAGTACCAAGTCTGCTGCTCAGCTTACATCTTTCTTTGGAAGGTGACCGGCGCCGTCCTTCGTCCTTTCGTTTAGTTGATGATAACCAAACTATCCATTTTCGGAGTTTCTTCTCTTGTCAGCAGTCTGTTGAATACAACCACAAGGCTCAGATACCACTTGTTGGAGTAACATGCAGGGAAAAATATAAGGCCCATAAATTCAGAGGTGTGCTGCTTAACTAATGAGGAATGAACCGAAGGAAAAAGTCATGACATTAGTTATATTGATTGAAAGCATGATACATAAATACAACAGAGTGAAGCTCTCATAAAAATAGATTGGGTAAACAGATTTGAACGTGGAACCCATAGGGTTCAATTAGGATTAGGCTTAGTGTAATAAGCCTTAAGCAAGTAAGCATTAAGAGATGGGGAACCGTCCCGGGCGAGGGACAGAGGCGAAGTGAAGTTCCCCCATCTTGGCGTAAAACGCGTGGCTGGCGACAATGGTTGGCAAGCATCCACGTAGACATCAAATCACGTATGCTGTGGGCATCAATTCGGGTCTCGAACAAAGATGATCAAGTCCACGTTGATACACTTCATTGTCGCTGGATAGGCGCCCTAGTATTATGGATATACACACGTCAGCATTGTTGAAGTGTGGTGATGTCATAGGCACATCAGACAACGGCACTCCAACAAAGTTAATCGACTTGGTTTTAATATCCTCCAATGAAGGACCAACATGGTTTTGGGTGCGCACTGCGTTAATAAGGACTTTATGTGACACCACATTAGAGTCCTGTGCATCCCCTTGTAGCCTAAGACACCTGTTCGCATCTAGTCTATGAGCCCGTTTTTTGAAGACTCGTTAGCTTGCCCGTTTTCTCCCTCATGCTTCGCCTGAACAGCACACTGTGCAGCCTGATTTTCGCCACTCTGATTTCTACCCTGATTGTACTGCTGTTGTTGACCATAATTTTGCTGAATTATCGTTTTGATTTAGACCTCCAGTATTGTTACTATAATTACCATTACTACCATACTGCTGCCCATTTTGCTGACTTCCCACATTAAAATGCTGATTATCTCTATAACCTTTTCCGGACCATAACTTACCTCTTTTACCCCTATAATTTCCCCTATTAGAGGAACCACCACGTCCACCTCTGTTATTGACATTAAATTTGTTACCTGAACCATCTGCACTAAATCTACGTTCATTTCTTTGACGAACCTTCTGTAAGTTTTGTTCTTTTGTATGGCATTCTCGTTTCATATGGCCATGCCCTAAACAACGGTAACAATGCCTTACTTCTGTACCATTTGCTTGAACTGCACTTACCTTGACTTCATTTTTAGCTGAACTTATTTTATTTACGCTACGCTCCAATCTTTCGATTTTATCAGCCATAGTACCCAAAGCCAGATTATTAATGCCTATTTCTGTAGTTAACTGTGAACCACTGTGAATAGCTGGTGAAGCTGTGGTTTTTGCTGCCCATTTTCCGATACGTCCTTCCATAACAGAACGCTTCCGAATTGCAGCATTGTACATGTCACGGAAAGTTGTCAGATCTTTGGATAAAACATAGCCCTCAATTTCAGGTGGTATAGCGTGAAGAAAAGCGTTTCTTAAAGCTTCATCTTTAGTTTCTAATTTTTTAATTCTCTCCGCCTCGCTATCTCCAGGCTTTACCCTCCAAAGCGCGGAAGCCATACCTTCCAACCTTTCTGAAAAAGTCTCGATGGTTTCACCTTCCTCCATACCCGTAGTATAAAATGTATTCATCGTTATACTTTTCCCTGCAGACCCAAAATGATCTACCAAGTTATCCCAGTTATCTAATCGTGCTATTTGAGGGTTCATAGGTAGGAATTTTGCCACTTGGCCAGTACATTTACTACAAGCTACTGAAACTATTTCTTTATCTTTAAGACTAGGGTCTAAAGACCTCAAATTCTCGCACATAAGAGAAAAGGTAAAAACATCCAAACTTTCTTCACCTGCAAAAGAAGCGATTGCCTTCTTGGCTTGACTTAATTCTTCCCATAATCTTGGTTTATCTGATCTGTCCCTAGGTTGCTGCTCTCTCATAGAATGTGCTACTTCCCTTACCATGTCAATTTGACTTTCTTTGTTTGCCCTTAAACAAGCTGAAATAGTCTGGGACAAAATGTTCTTCATTTCACCCCCATTTATACCATTATTCGATCGTCTAGCCACAACGTCATCAACCAATTTCCTGATCTCGTCTTCTTTATCTGCTAGGCCCGATCATCAATAGTCGATCTTAAACCTAGTCTACCCTTAGGTAATCTCTAGTAACCTGATCGAGACGCTTTGTCCTCGATTTCTTTCTACCCCTATCATTATCGCCTGTTTCAGTACAATCCGGTGAACGTGACTGTTCCCGACTCAAAATTGGAGGAGAATCATTATCATGGCTGCAATCGTCTGAGTCGATTCTATCACAGCCCCGCGCTTATGGCGCTTGGGAGTACTGTTTGTGATTCGACTCAAGTCCACAAAGTCATCCCTGTTCAAAGGTCGTTTAATTTGCCTGCTTCTAGAGGAACGTGTAACCATACCCCTAGTGCTACGGCCTCTAACTCTTGGCATGATAAGTATTTAAAACAATTCACTTAATAAAATCTTTCCACCAAAATCCAACACCAATCTTAAGTTAGTTGCCAAAGTTAGCTTAACGCCACGAGCAGTCCATTAAAGTTTGACCAATTTTCTACACAACACAATCTTAATTTATAGCCCAATTTTCCAATATTCTGAAATAATCCACAATAAAGTCTAACAGCAGCCTTTTAAGCAAATATCAAACTCTGAATTTTATGTCAATGCTAACAGCTAGCCACCGCTGTATAAAAAAAAACGAGTACAGCCTACAAAAGTATTCCTCACTCAATAAGCACTGCATATGAATCAAACACGACCCAATATTCACGCAACAATCAACAAAATCACACTTAAAAGTTCGGAAATCATAATAAATTCAAAAGATTATATGCTATAATATGCTTAAACCTACGCAAATTCACACCAAATCAAGTAATTTCCTTAAAATTCTCCAATATCAATGGCAATCAATCTTGAAATTATCCGTTATGTCACTCTAGTAGAGAAAAAAATTAATCTTTCGCTATAGTGCTAATATCAATCAATGAGAGAATCCAAATATCTCACAAAAACCAATTTTATCACCAAATCACAAATTATTAATACCATCAAAACCATCCACCAAAATTCCATAGTCTAGACTAAAATCAATTTTCAAGTACAGCTTGTGCTATTTAATAAAAAAAAAAATTCCAATCTGCCACTAAATTCACTTCCTAGCAGCCTAATCAATAGTTAGCCATGAACAGACTACCCACAAATCAACCCAATTCAAAAGGTTAATAAAAAAAAAACTTCTACGAAATGCCTTTAATTTATAAGGTAGTTAGCTAAAAGCTAAGCGTGGACATTTCTGCACCACTGTTATGGGTTTATTTCTGTGTGAACCCATATTATGTCAGAATGGCTTATACTAAATGCATATACATATGCACTGTAAAATAAAGACTCATAGACACCAAATAGATTACTTATTCATTTAACTCGGCTACTGGCATACAGCAATCTAATCTGAAATGGCTCTTACTTATTTAGATACGCCTTTAATAGATTGCTTACGCATTTACGGTATTCCAGATTGAAGTCAACAGCTATTACTCAATAATCCAGTACCAATAATAACCCTTAATAATTCCAACAATGATAAGCTACTGCTTATCACTACTCTATTATGATTTCCGATAATATCAGACAATACATTAATGATTGTTATATCCTAACTCGATACAAGTACTTAGCTGTAATCCGTCGGCAGCTTGCCGTCCCGCTCTCGGCTAAACCTCTAACACCTTTTCCCCCGTCGCGTGCCAAGTAGGAGTAGGAGTTAATAGTCTAATTACTCACTGTAACTTACGTATGACCGGTATGCAGCCAGTAATTGCTTTAACTCCAAGATAATTATAGTGGAAGTGGATCACCTGTCAAGACCAGGATCCACCTGCAAGATTGTTTGCTCTAATATGTCACTCACTTTAACCCTTCCCTATAATCATCTAAAGCACCCCTACGTTAATAGCTTTCTGCTGACCTCAATCTACACACCTGGTTCGATGACGCACCTCTATGAGTTTGGCTTGTCTGGACTTGTTTATATTGTTCCTTGCTTTTAGTATTTTTATATCCTAAAATAAATATCGTGCCTTTAATGCACTGACTTGATTATTTATATTAACTTTGAATATCTGCATGAATATATGCTGCTCTCTATAATCCTATTATAATTTATGTGAATATTAATTTATGCAAATATAATATCATAACACACGCTAGCCAACAAACCATCACAGCGATCACAATCTGGTATTTTCTTAGCCTTAAGAAAACACTTAAATTGCAATATATACATTGACCATGTATACTGCACTGGGTCTTGAAATAATCCATTTGACTTAACAGTTTGAACCCCACTAGAAGGCATTACAACAAACTGCTGGAAAGCTAAATTTTAATTTTCTCCAAAAGCCTTTTATTAGAAAAAATTTAATTTGCGCAAGATTCACTAAACAATTGTTAAAAACAACCTGCTAAACAGTTTTAGGATTTTTAAAGCCATTTACTAACAAGTTGCATTCAAATTTTCAGCACAAGGCCATTTTACTAGACTTACTTGCTTACAATAAACAAACTTATTCGTTGTTTATAGTTACAGTTAATTAACCACTAAACTGTTTACACATAAGCAATTAACCATTACTTAAACGGGACAAGCAATTAACCATTAAAATTGACCAAACGGATATATTTAGTGCTACCTTGAAACACTACACGTATGTAGGCCTCAATTTAAGCAAAAAATAATCAAAAGCATTTCTAGTTTACACACTAGACTAATAAAATGGTACAAACCACAAGCGTTCCGAATTCATGCATTAGATTTACAACCTGGAATTTAACCAACTCCAAGGGCAACGACATAATGAGCACCAAAAGCAACAGTGAAGGAGCACCGGCCCTGGGCCCATCAACAAGTAATAAAGTTATAAACCTTAAAACTACAAGGTTCCCTAAACGTGGCAATTTAAACATGCAAAAAACTAAACTCAGTTACGATTTTTTCAGCTAACCTTACTAGTATAGCCTAGCAGTGATAAACCGCAATGCATCCCATTGACATAACTTTAAGAGAAATAGCATTTACAAGTTAAACGTAAAAGGGATAATGTAAGTTTAAATTTCTGGCAGTGAGTTATAATTAGCCAGAAATGTCTACACAGAGCCAAGGGTGACACTGTTTTTGAAAAGTTTGGCTTAAATCCATATTCAAGCGGATGACTTTTATTATGTGCCAGATAATGAAAATTCATCTTACCTCTAACTGGAATGAGAGTCAGAAGTTGCAAGGAGGACTTTTAAGCGTTGAGGTAGGGTTAAAACTCTCGTCGCCAATTGATGTATCTTGTACCTAACACATTTCTAAGCTAAGCACTATAGCTAAACTATTCTACTAGAGAACAAGGACCAGGGGTAGACGGTACAGTTAGGCAGTTTATTATGGCAAGAAACAAAGCTTATATCACGTATGGTTATTAGCATACAAGCACTGATTGGCAGAGTATATGCAATGTACACCAATGAGAAAAAAATCAGGTAACAGATGTCAGTCAAGCAACCATGATGATACAATTGCTATTTTAGTATGGCAGCTGGATGCACAAAAGGTGCACCAGTACCAGAACACACCAATAACATCCTAAAATTCCTTTTAAGCTTAATACAATACACTTTGAGTTTGCTTGAGATTTACTAAAAATGAAGAACATGAATGGTTACATCAATGTGCCTCAAGCCAGGAGTGTACTCAATGACACGCCTGAGGGGAAAATTCGCACCTTTGTGAGGGGTCCCTAGCGTAATGCCCAGTTTCCTGACAGTGGAAGCACGGCTGTGTCTTTATCCACTCCGAGTCACGTACCCCGTTTTTCGGCCTAGCGCCTATCTGGTGAGAAGCACCAGATCCCTGATCGAGGACAGCTGATGTATCCTGTCGAGCATCCTGGCTAGAAGCTACATTCGGAGCCCTAGAAACGCTGTTTACATTTGACAAGTCAAAAGGAAAACCACCAGTTGGCGTACAACTAACTTGGGAGGTAGTCCGAAAGACGGACTACCTCCCATGCTAAACACAGTCGGTGCAGTGCTGGCTTGGTTACCTACACACACGCCATTCACTGCACATGGAATGCTAGGTTGACACATTATTCCCACTCGACACAGCAACCGCAGTACCTAAAGATAGATTTTTGTTACCCACAGTGCTAATGGTATTGGAAACTATCAGTAAAATACATTCACAATTCCAATTCATGACAAACACTTAGGAGATGAATTTTTAGTACCTTATAGGTATTAGGTCTAGTGCTAATGAATAAAGCAGTATCTTCCATATAGTATATGCCAATGGTCATTGTTTTTCCAAATAGCAGTAGTCAAACCCCCAAAAAAATAAGTTGTCCCAATTTGATGGGCGCGCAGTAATTTTTAAGACTAATGATCGATGCCATAATTAAAGCTGGGGCGATAATGTTAGAAACATTCAGGTCAAATCACTAAATTCCGTGCCACTGAATTCAAAACAACATGCAATAGCAGCAAAATAAATAGTAGTAGTTCTTAAAACATTGACCCAAGTACACACACCATTAAAAGAGAAAACCAGGGAGAAAATAATTAAAACATTATCCTTATAATAATGCTGGATCCGGCTGAGCAGTTGAGAAAAAAAGGCCGAACAATCACTTCCCCCTCATCAGGCCCGCATTGCAAATGGACTCTTCTATTCTACCAACATGGCAAGTGCAGCCGGGAGGGAGCGGTCGATCAACTTACATATGGGTCACAATAAGATGTACGAGGCACGGGCACAAAAAATGTCGGGACTATGGCAAGCCATTCCATCTTTTATTGCAGAATTAGAGATATCTCTAATTCAATTACAGATATCTGTAATTCATTTAAAGATATTTGCAATTTATTTAAAGATATCTGAAATTTATTTACAGATATCTGCCATTCAATTACAGATATCTTTAAATACTGCGATTGCAGATATCTTTAAATGAATTACAGATATCTGTAACTCAATAATTACAGATATCTGCAATTACCGACATCTAGTGGAGAAAATTGTAACCAACACCAGAAAAGAAATGTTGCTATGCTATCTCTATAAACTTTCATATAAAGCATTGCCTCAGGCACAGAAAGGGTTGTATTCTTTGTCCCCAACTCCCGCGCCACTTTCTGTAATCGCGGGCGAGCGATAAGTAATAGTTATTTGTTAGAAACGATGGGTTATCAATATTTAATGCAAGGGTGGGATGATTTGGCTGGCGAGACATGCAAATACGTCGAGGGGCGAATGTTAAATACTAAGCATGCTCTTCAAAAATAGTTTAAAAGCAAGAGAATGGCAGCACCTTCACACATCTACTGATAGCTGTCTCTTGAATTAATTAATTACCAGGAATTAAGCACTATTACTCGTCAACCTTGTCCAACACACACATCGTGCAAAACTGAACAAGAGAGCAAGTGAAATAAAATAACACAAAGCGTATTGTATTTATCATGTGTATCGATTTGTATGAACAAAAAGAATAGTAGACTTGATTACATTTGCATTGATAAAGATGTCATTTTGAAACCAATCTGCTAAGTGAGAAAGTCAGAAACGAAAAAGAAAATAACATATACCTCAAAATGTGGACACTAGCAACACAAATATTTATAGGCAATACCAAAACTGAAACGTTTAGTTTTTTCATAGTAAAAAAAAGAAAAAGAAAGAAAGAATAGGTTGTAAAAAGCTAATATCAGTGAAATTAACGAGCAATTATGGAACAAAATTTCGAAAAGAAATTATATTAACAGAGGCATATTTTAGGCAGGGTCATTAGACGCGTGTCTACGACCCTGAAAGTTTAAATAGTTTTTGTTTTATGTTAAAGGCACCTTTTCACCTCATCAACTCCTAGATATAGCACCGTAGAATCTTCGAGCAATATAAAGAAAATAGCGGTAAATTAAAAATGAACACTATCGCTGTGGCTAAGCATGCATCAGAAACCTCAACTAACCCCAGATTCCTTCCTATTAGGAATGCAGTTTAAAGTTTTCCAACGTTACATTTTTAAAGAATATTTTGATTCTGCTAAACTTGATTCTGAAAAACGGGAATTCCCGTTTCGCAGAAAAATTTAATGTAATCCGTTTTATTGAACGAGATTCTGTGAAACGGGAAATC
This sequence comes from Lithobius niger, assembly GCA_023313725.1. Taxonomy (NCBI): domain Eukaryota; kingdom Metazoa; phylum Arthropoda; class Chilopoda; order Lithobiomorpha; family Lithobiidae; genus Lithobius; species Lithobius niger. The sequence continues at coordinate 55,249 of JAHWFP010193655.1, forward strand.
ACCATTCCGAAAGTAATTAAGTTAACCTTGATCCAGCAGCACTGCTGCTGATGAGTGAATGATGAATACCACATACCGTAACTACATTTAAGCATTATTTTTTATGTGCCCCATCGCCTTTTTTTATGGCTTTTTTCCCTTGGCATTTTTCAGCGGATTTTTTCCATCAGATTATTTTCCTTCGTTTTTTTCTGGGGCTTCTCCCCCCCCCCCTACCTCTGCGGCTCTCCAAGGGAACGAACAACAGGTGATCCAGTTTCTGCCCCTTCAAGCCCCACAGGTAAGAGATGGATACGTTTATCACATTCCAAAGCGTTCCCTATAATACACTGGCAACGAAATTATAAGGTGAAAATCTGTGTCGCAGAGTAATCTTGTGTGCAACACATTGCTTAGCATGCTTTTCGCACATCCCCTAGACAAGAGGTTTGTTTTCTTTCTACATAGCTAAAAATCCTGCTAAAATAAGTCTACGAAAAAATTACGTTTCCTGGTGAAACTGCTTAGCTTTCCTCAGATGACAGTCGAGCCAAGGCAACTGAACCAACGAACCCTACAAAAACAACACTACAAAGAACAAAAAAGTTATCAAATTTTTTTTGGTTGGGGGGAGGGGGGGAAAGAGGATATTTTTTATTCTACAAGCTTTTTTCACGAGCACGGTAAAAATGGTCGCCTACAATTTACTCTGATCGCTATTAAATGAAAAGCTAGACGGGAAGTACTAAAACGTTCCAGCAAATAAAGTAATAAAATAATATTAACTAAAAGATAAAATAATAATAATTAAATTAAAAAAAAACATGCTATGATTCGATTATAATTTTTAGGCTATTTTTATTTCCTAACCATAAAGCGCAACTAAGTTTCTCTTGATTTACCAGAAGTGCCGTACCGACTGGGGAGTGGAAGCTTCTTCCTGTACCCCACCAACTTCACATAAATTTGCGTAGATATCAAAATTTAAAGCTGATTTGGCCATTTTATTGGCTAGTATTCTTTTTTTTGTCGGTCCATCCCAGTTACATTGCAAAAATGTCCAGCGAAACTGTACAAAACAAAACTTGTGACAGACAGCAGTGGGATAAATCAAAATTTTCTTCTCTGAGGCGGGGGCAACGTAAATAGGTTTGCATCTGTACTTATTACTTCTCGAGCCCATTTGTCTTTCCGTCCTGTTTAACCCCGTCCCCCCCACCTCCCCCCGATCCTCCGCTGCTAGAAACATACGACCACTGTATTTTGATCGCACAGTTAGTTTTCTGGCTTTGTGTGATGTGTGTAACGTGAGTATTTTTTTTTTACCTACAGAGTGGAAGTTCGCTTGCAGTTTATCGTCTACAACCGAAATAATAAGTCTCAAAATTTGTGACCTAGAATGGGATTACCAGTATTAAACTTAATTTTCCCAAAACTGACTGCTGGCGTGGATTGAAGGAAGAATTATGAAAGCTGTATTCCTGTATCGTGCACAATTTTTATTTCAACTTGAACCCAAGGTATAGGATCGATTCTGAGCCTAATATGTTTTTTTTTACTCCGTGTGCGTAAGCTGGAGTGGGATTCAAGCCGGCCAACATTTGGTTTGGAGTCCAGGACTCTGTCCATCGGCAGCAGCTACTCACGTTGTTCGTGGTCCCCGGGGACCCCTCACAAAGATCACGTTTGCACGTGGGACTTTAAGAAATCCGTCATGCTCCCTCTAGAGTTGAGGTTTTGTAATATGAGTTGTGTACGGTAATCCTAATTGGTGCACTGATTTAACACGATTTACAATAATTTTTTTTCAATATAAACAAAGATTTCTATCAATTATTTTGACTATTGTTCTAATTAATTATTTAGTTTCACTGTGCCCCCCAAACACAAACACACACAACAGTGAATGTCCTGACTCATTTGTAAAACTGAGCTCAATGGTTTCGTAAAATCGATGAAGAAATAATTAAAAAATATGTTCAAATTTGAATCAATAAATCTGATTTCGGCTTACATTAATAAATCCGACTTCAATTATGAGATAATTTCTGACTGTTATACGTTTGCTGGAAAGATATGGTATTATTTGCACGGGATACTTTCTTTGCTCGATCGACTCGTCCACTGTCAGAAATTGAGATTTTTGTTGAAGTATCCTTAAAATAGCCTACCTTATTTTGATACGCAAAAATCACAATTCATATTGCTCTTTTCAGCATGGCTCAGTGCCGCAACTACAATTCTGGGGTCGGAGTGAACCAAAAGAACGGAATCTCTTACAAAGAAAATTTCAGGACACTCTTATTTGTTTATTTGTATTTTATGTATTTTTCATATGTTGACTCTACTATTTGGACTCTGTTTTGGGGCCACTTCGTAGTGTGGTGCCCCCCCCCCCCCCCCGAACTGTGGACCTAGCAGGTCTCTAGCTCAAAATTCACTATTCTTTACGCAACTCGTCATGGTGAAAGTCCCGGACTGACAGACCAGGGATCCAAGGGCCATGACCTTTTAAAAGACCCCCAAACACAATTGGAGGGGGAAGGGGGCTGAACCATGCAAATTATTACTGCTTTTAACCTGTGGATTCAGCTATTGTGTTCTGGTGATCTAGAGAGTTCTCTTAAACTAATATAAACGTTCGCAATTTTAAACGAAGATTAACTAGATCAATATTGGTATTATTACTGTGATCTGGAGTGTGTACTGTGTGTGTACCTTCTGCAGAAGGTACAGTATTGGACCACGAAATTTAGACAGAAAATTTTGGCTTCTCTGCTACTCTCCTTTATGGATTATTTCCTCTAGAGCGTGAATTGCTGTGGAAAAAGGTATTGGTTTCAGAAATGACGAATAAGCATATTTCATGTTGCAGGATGGAGAACGATAAACTGTTACGACGAATAATTACGACATTAACGGCCATATTCACAGAACAGCCTTCATCATGAACTCAAGGGTGAATCGACCAAGGGCTAAAGTTAACACTTGAGGGTCAACGCACCAAGGGCGTTTCAGAATGCCAAAAACGTCGCCCTTGATCAGTTCGTCCTTGAGGGCCAGAATCAGCGTGACGCGCGACGATACATCACGGGCAGTTGAAGGCCGCCGTGGCCAAATTTTGGCAAAATTTCTGCAGTTTCGCCAATTTTTGACCGATTTTGACATTCCAATACATCATTATAATCGTCTCGACTTGACCGTTCCATTGGTGGAATTGCCAGTTCAATAGGGTAAAGCATTGAAGAGTTATTTAATAAAACATGTAGGTAACCATATGGAAAAAAGAGATTCACTGCAGACCATTCCCCCCCCCCCCCGATAATTGGTGTCGCAGACAGTGGCAGAAAGTTCTTCTTTTGGGGGGATGGGGGTAGGGGCAGCTGTCTCGTTCTGACGTCACCAACTTCGTTCGGCCACCAGTAAGTGCATACTCCAACACCACTCCCCATAGCCACTGACTAACTGCAGCTATAAAATTAACTCCAATTCCAGGAAAAAAGGACTTTGTACTCAATGGTTATTGTAGAAAGTGAACGCAGTTTGTGTTTGAAATGTTCAATGTGCATGTGTGTGTTCGTGTATATGTTTGTATGTGTGTGCTTAATTTGTGCATTATACAGTTTTTTTTTTGTATTTGTCAGTATTTGTTTTAAGTCTTTATATATATATTTTTATATTAGTCTTTTTCGTGTGAGTGGCTACATCTGTATTTTGTGTGCATTTATAATTTCTGAAACAAGCAGACTCATAGTTAAGGCAGTGTTTTATTGTCTGTGTGTTTGATGTTTTAGTTCGAGTGAGCAATTAGGTGTTCATTTTACTGTGTACTATATTTAATCTTTCCATTTTGTAGGCGTTTTGCTGTTTATAGCCTCTGTTCTATATGTGTTTTTCGGTTTAGGTTTTCGTTCTATTACATGTGTGTGTTTTACTATTTATAGCCACTGTTCTATATGTGTTTTTCGGTTTAGGTTTTCGTTCTATTACATGTGCGTGTTTTGCTGTTTATAGCCTCTGTTCTATATGTGTTTTTCGGTTTAGGTTTTCGTTCTATTAGATGTGCGTGTATATGCGTCAGTTAGCTATTCTGTTATATGTCAGTGCATTCTATTATATGTGCGTCAGTTAGCTGATATCAGCGTTAGCAGTTCGTTGAAATTCCCTTTGAACATACGGAATCGCATCATAAAGTCGTCTTCACCAATGCTATAATGCAGTCTTTATGTACGCCCGTTTCAGTTGTGTCTTCTGTTTCTCCTGACATAACAGGGTGGACGTCGCGAACAAGGCAGATCATTCCTGCTTATAACGCTCTCAAGGGTGATACTTATCACCCTTGGTTTTCTTGGAAGTTGAGGGCGAGTTGGAGGGCCAACTTGATCAAGTGCGATTTCTGAAATCGCGGTTGGCCCTTAAACTGGCCCTTACACAGAGTTGACCCTCAAGTGCGTTTTCTGAATACAGCCGTTAGTCCGTTTTAGCCGTTAGACACTTTAGGACGAAGAGTCCACTTATCACAGGCGGGTAGAGACGTTCGAAGTAACCAATGACTTACAGACTGAGCTTTAGTCATTTAGTCTGGATAGGATAAGGCTTGTTACGGTTTAAACATTGGCGTAATACACTTTTGTCCTTCTGTGTGTAAGAAAATAGTGTTAATGACCTTACTTTGGGAACTAATATTCACCGACAAAATGCAAGCTGCAAATGAAAACTCCGGAAACATTGGGCTTTGTTTTCCTTTTTCCTTTATTATTGGCTGAACCAGCGGCGGAATCACTAAGGGGGGAGAGAGGTGGGGGAAGGATAGGTCAACCCCCCCCCCCCCCCCAAAAAAAAAGACGTTGGGCTTGCATTCGTTAAAGTCAAATTCGCCAAATGCAAGTTGATATTGGAAACCTTTTCCGCGAGGTTAAATTGTCCCATGTTTTGTGACCCGCTTGTCGTGAAACGTTCAGTTCCAAATTTAACTTTGATCTCAAAGCCCGTCTGGGGCAACCTCTTAATGGAGAGGGGGCACGAAATACAATATCACAAAACTCAGGATATCTGGAAAATATCTGTAATCATTTAAAGATATCTGTAATTCAGTTACAGATATCTCTAATTCAATTACAGCTATCTGTAATTCATTTGAAGATATCTGCAATCTGCAATTCATTTACAGATATCTGTAATTCATTTAAAGATATCTGTAAGTCAATTACAGATATCTCTAATTCAATTACAGATATCTGTAAATGTTTTTTGATATCTTTTAAGAATTGCAGATATCTTCCATTAAATTAAATATATCTGTAATTCTGTAATAAAAGACGGAATGGAAGTGTTGAGAAAGTGTGCCGGGAAAGTGTGTCTGTAAACTTAATTCATGACCATAGCACAGGCTTCGTCTAGTACTTGATACTGGGCAACAGTATAACTGTACAAGTGGTCATAAGTAAAATTGTGTTTGCAATCCTAGTGCAGATATTCGAGGAATGATGTACATCGCATAGTACACACAGTCCAGGAAAAATTCGTAAACTATTAAACATACGATACCATTTTTTTTCACAAACATTTCCTTATACGCTTGCATCTTTTTTTCACACATAGTTTTTTCCTTGGGTCGGCCCTACGCCCCCGAGTACTTTTGTTTATTTTTTAACATGGTTTTCTTGTCAGTGAAAGTCTACCAGTCCAATACTGCCCACTTTACCCACGTTTTCACAGATCGATCCTCCTTAATGAGGGTTTATGAGTCACGTGGCAGCCATGGGTTAGATTGCTTCATTATTTAGGGTGGTTATTTAGGTCCATAGGTGAGAAAATACCTAAGCTTAAAAACGGTTGATTAATTCTCGTGACATTTTTTTTGTTAATTACTTAATTAAATTTTTTTCTATATTTAACAGTCGCTTCTGTTAGCCATTTTTGGGGGGGAGGGGACAGTCGGTCCCCCCCCCCCGCCATTAAATAGACTGCAAAATTGGAGAGGTGTGTCTATTTTTCACACTGATCATACCTAGTTATACAAAAATTGGTTAGGGGGGGGGATTCTTGCTCCCCCATTTTGGAAATCGGGTCATGGAAGCTGTGCTTGGCCAGGGCGGGCAATGTACCAAGTTGGCTGGTTAATTAAAAGGCTGCGAGTGTTACATCTCGTGGCCTTTCCTTGGTGTTTAATGACAGTACTACTTTCTAAGGCCTGCCCCTTTTTGGAAGCTTGGTGGTTTCTGATACCGTTTTTTCTTTTGTAAGGATTATCTTTATCTGTTAACATGAAAAATGGTTGTTTCAGCATTTACAGGGTGCGAGTCGCATAATGCCTATCGTGTCAAAGCAGCTACAGGAACGCTCTTATTCAGAGCACGAGAAGGTAAGAATCTTGGAGAACAAGGCTTAAAAATAAATAAAAATTAATCTTAGTTAATTAAGCAAATTTCTAGTATTAAAGAACAAAGATGATGCCTACTGCTAGATTTTATCCATGCAACATAATTTCTTCAACTCAGGGACGATACTGATGGGGGGGGGGGGGGATTCGCCCACTCCCCCTAATTGTTGGCTGCCCCCTGGCGCCTCCTCCTCACTCATCAGATCAAAATCAAACGTATTTCATCAAGAAAATATATCGAGAATATTCTAGTTACTTATTAAAAAACTTGACTGCTTCTTACAATTCTACATTGCGAAACTTTCTATGTACAAAGAAAACCAAATATGTACACGTTCCCCCCTTATAAAACTATGCTTCTATTCCCGTAAACAATAGCTTTTTAAATCCACACAAAAAACACTTACCAATTGTATCTTTTTAAGCCTTAGGCCTTTTGTACTACTCTGTTCCCCCCCCCCCCCCCCAAAAAAAAAAAAGAATTTTTCGAACCATCACTATAAACAACATCACGAATAATCTATAAGAACAGGACAGAAAAACACCAGAACCAACGCAAACCAAGCAAGATATGAAGATAAATTATAAGTGGCTGCCTGACATCCAAAGGTAATACTAAACCAGATGATCAAAGGTTTAAACGCTGCGGCTCTTTCACAATTCGACACTGGAACGACACATTGGAACAGGAACTAACGTTCCAGGGACAGTTTGTGAAACAGACTCCCCCCAGCCTCACGGACAGTTTGCGGATTTGGTAAATCCTCACGTCGTAGTACGGTGACGCCCTCTCATGCCTAAAGCAACGGATTTTCACACCAACGCGACGAATCGGAAACTGAAACATCAATGTCAATTGAAATCGACGGTGACAACACATTTAGCGCAAATTTTGACGTGTGTTCCGTTGATTTTGGTGTGTTTTCCAATGAATTTGACGTACCTTCCGCTATTTCACGCTTGCGCAATTGATTTGTGTGCCTTCTCCAAACTTCACCGGTTTTTATTTTGACAGAATAACGACAACTTGAATCAACTTCAATCACCGTTGCTTCAAGCCATCATGTCTTGGAATTAACAAGATAGCTCCAAACGTCGCACAAAATAGGGTTTCAAAAACTCATTGTCTACTCTGTCTGGCCAGCCATCCAACGTGTAGCGATAAACTGTTGCTAGCAATTTCTCCAGCTGATCCGATAGAATGGGAAACGAATCCATGACCTTTAGATTCATAACAGTGTAACCAGGCACTTTTTCATTAGAAGGAGGTGCATATGGCAATGGCATTCTGGACAAAAGATATGCAGTTAAATTTTCTTTACCTGGGATGTGTTGCAACTCAAAATGGTAGCCATTTAGGTATAACGCCCAATGCTGAATCCGCGCGGCTGCCATAGCTGGGCAAGCTACCTTATTGCTAAACGCCCAAAGTAAAGTTTTTTGATCTGTCTGCAATATAAACTTCCTTCCATATAAAAACTGATGGAAAAGCTTAACCCCAAAGACTATCGAAAGGGCCTCTCGATCAAATTGGGCGTAGTTAAGCTCTGCTTTACTAAGCGCCCGAGAGACAAATCCAATAGGCCTACCAATGCCATTAGTCATGGTATGCATCAACGAGGCCCCAACCCTGACGGGAGACGCGTCGCAAACCAGTTTAAGTGGTAGATTAGGGTCATAATGCACCAGAACTTTAGATTCCAAAAATGCCTTTTTAGCGTTCCTCACGGCATTTGCACACTCAGGTGTCCAGAGCCATGGCTTTTTTGAAAAAAGAAGCCTATTTAGGGGAGCCAACAGAATTGCCAAATGTGGGACAAATTTTCCATATTGGTTCATAAACCCCAAATAGGACTTCAATTCTGAGACATTCTGAGGTTCCGGAGCCAGCCTGATAGCATCCAAAACTTCTGTTAGGTCAGACATTCCATCTTTGTTAATTTTGAAGCCTAAATATTTAATTTCGGTGTTATGAAACTGACACTTAGCCTATTTGACTTTGACACTATTTTCGTGCAGAGCAGAACATACTTTTATCAAAGCGGCATCATGTACCTTTTCTTTTCCTGCGACTAAAATGTCATCACTAAAGGGTTGTGACTCGCGTGCATCTCTTAAAACGTATTCAATACGTTTATGGAAAATTCCAGGTGAGCAATCCAAAAGGGACTCTCTGCCACTAGAATAACCATTTACAAGTTGAAATTGTAAGGGCGGGTTTAGAATCTTCGAGTTATACCTGCAGGAAAGCATCAGATAGATCAATAATCGAGAATTTGTCACACCCTGAAAGCTTTCCAAACAATTTTTCCACATGCGGAACGGGGAAGTACTCGATTTCCTACTCCGGATTGACCGTTACGCTATAGTCCCCAACTATCCTATAACGTCCCCGTTAGGTTTGAACACAAGTACTGTAGGTGTGGCCCAAGCAGAACAGTCAACTAGCTTCAAGATCCCCTCCCGAATCGGGCGGTCGATTTCAGCTTCCACCTTTCCCCTTACTGCCAAAGAGACGGGTTGGGCTTTGGAATATTTAGGTTTGGCTCCAGCTTTAAGCTTAATACTGGCTTTGTAATCTTTAAACTTTCCAAGACCTGGGGAAAACAGGTCAGGGAAACAAGAAAAAATGTCATCGTCAGCAACAAGCTTCACATCTTCTGTAACCTGCAGCTTTACCTGCAAATTGAAGAACTGATTCAGGCTTAGGTTGAACTTTTGAATCCAGCCTTTCCCAAGAAGGGCTGGCTGATTACCTGGTGCAACAATGGCACACAAGGTTTAAGTTTGTTCATTTAATTCAACATTAAGCTTAATTATTCCTAGATGTCTTACTACCTCGCCCACCCAAGACTTTAACGTAATGGAAGTAGGGCTTAACTTAACATTACGAAAATAAGTCTTATACCAACCAAGGGGTATCAAAGTTGACTTGCAACCCGAGTCTACTTCAAGTGGTAATTTGTGACCATTTAACTCGCACTGTACAATCCATTTATCCATTTAACATGCGAGCAAGTCATAGTGTAAATATTAGAGCTCAAACTCTCATCTGACTGCTGACAAGTGGCGTCCGAATCAGAATTTGCCGATTCCTCAACTACTAAATGTGCCCTCTTTTTAGAGTACTTATGGTTTTTCCGTTTACCGTCACTGTTTGCCATTTTTAGCTTAGAAGAGGTGGAGGTCGCAGTGCTTGTGGTGCCCAGCTTTCCTAACTTGCACATATGCCTAAGATGCCCCACCTCCCCGCAAATGAAACAAATTGATTTCCTCCATTTGCACTCAGGACAGATGTGGTTTTCATATCCACAACAGTAGCACGTTTTATTACTTTTAAACTTAGAAGGACGCTTACTCTTTACTTGATGGGTAGATTAAGCTTGAAACCCTGAAACATTTGCCCTCTGCTCTTTCTTGAGCAAGAGCAATTTTACACGACTCATCAAAAGTGACCAGTGACAGATCCATTGACATCAGCCTCTCTTGCGTTTTCACATTTTTGATGCCCGCAACAAGCCGGTCACGCAAAGCATCCTTCAAAAAATCACCATAATCGCAATTAAGAGCGCTTGAGTTCAGTTATGTAAGCTGCAACAGACTCCCCCAGCAACTGTTCTCTCTTGAAGTAGGCTACCCACTCAGCAATAAACTTGGAGCAGGGTCTAAATTGTCCTTAAGTAAGGTATTTATTTCATCCATAGTCTTTGCTGTAGGCACTATGGGTGCACACAAATTGCACAATAAACCATAGGTTTTTCGCCTTACACTAGCCAAGAAAATTGGAACTTTCTTATCATCTGGGATATCAAATGCACTGAAATGATTTGCTAATCTTTCATAATAAACAGTCCAGGTTTCTAAAGCCGAGTCAAACTCGTCAAACCTTTTATGAGTCTTGGTAGCACGTAGCAGCCACGTTGCATAAATTTACTAAAACATCTTGCTCACCACTCAAAGTACTATTTAAGCTACTAACTGTACCCCAGGAATCAGATCTAGAAGTAGAACTATAACTTAGCAGTGTTGCTACCTCAGTTCCATCTGAATTTTTAAACGTTATATCTTCATTGCTCAGAAGCGCAAGAAAAATTAACAAAACTAGGTTAAACCACATTCAAATGGTACATTCAAATGGTATTTTCCCCCTAAGTTTAAATTAATTCCAACGGTAAATTTGAAATCGCTTGCGTGTTTTAGCTACCTTTCAATATTCACAAAAATGCATAAAACACAGCCTAGGTTAATAATTTTGTGACAGCTATGTCACTCAAAAATGGAGTCGCAAATTCCACCTTTTAAATGTAACAAATTTAAATAAATCTTTCACTGGTTCATAAATTATCGATACCTTCGCCTAGCTATGTTACATTCTTACTTGTGCAATAATTGAATCTTAGCTTTTAACACAGCAAACCACTTAATTACACAACAGTAATCAAAATTCACTATTTGTTTCCTTCATATCAAACACCATTTACTTGAGTTATAAATAGGGCAGAGTTCAATTTTCTTACTGAAACATTTAAATCTGCAAAAGAACAATTTAGCAATTCTATTACTATTGACTTTTTACCAAAATTTACAAACTGACTGCCCGATTTTACCCCTAACCCGCCTGCAACATTCCACATTGCCCTGACACCATGCCATCGGGTCCTCCAAATGTGGGAAAAACGTTTGCACCACGGGCTTCTTTACCAAATATCTTCTCTGACAATTGTCCAAATTATCAGAAATCCGGAAATCCAGTCCATCCTTCTCCAAGCATTGGCCAGACGTTGTTTAGCACAGAACTTGAAATCTTCCGGCTACTTTCACCCACTACTCAAGACTGCCAAAATCCTGGGAACTAAAGTTACTAGTAGCCTACCGAATTTGGAGGTAAATTGTCATTTAACAATTAATTCTAGAAATGGCCAGGTTCCCCAAGACTGGGTGTACCTGCCTCAGCCGTTAAGCCCTAGAACCAATTAGAAGGTTTAGTTGTAAATCACCCTCGTCGCCAATGTACCATTTGTGCTAATAACATAGGGTCCCACCCACACCCTAAGGTGTACAGAAAGAAGTGACAACTATCAGCATTACGGGTAGACAACAGGCAGCAGGTGTCACTGCTGGCTGAGACATTATATAGCTTTATTATTATACATGATGCATCTTGGTACTACCCAAGATGCAATGCAAACTGTACATAGTAATTAAGGGAAACATTACTGCCCCCTAGTGGTAGGCAGGGAAAAGCTATTCAGCAATTACGAAAGTGGTGCTACCCACAGACACCACACTGGGGTTCACCTGTTGTGGTGAAGCACCATTCAGATTTGACAAGTCCCAGATCTATGGTACAAGTTAGGGATTGTTAGGAGTGGGCGAGCGGATAGCACGACCGCTTTCTGCCCGGGAGGTCCACGCTCGATCCTGGCCTCGTCCGCCCCCTGGCATTTTCGGGAAGGGAAGGGCCCTATGGTGCCTCGTGCTCATGTCGATTGTGGCATGTCAAAGATCCTGGGGTTTTTCGCTTGGATTTCTCCGGTTAAATTGTCCCTTTCGCGGTCTACTCATAATCATCCATATTTTCATCTGGAAGTGACGACGGGCTGTGCGTCCGCCATTAGGTGACGGAGGGCGGCCTGCACCATGTTTCAAAAGGGAGAGCCACTACCATTCACTCAGTCAGTCGTCTACTCCCCGCATACTGCGTATGCTTTATTGATTTCCTCCTGGTATGACCAAAAACCTTAAGTCTTCGTACAACAATAGCTTGCCAGCGCTAATGTGCCATTGTGCATTGTTGTACAAATGCCAGCAGTTTTCGGGCAATATCCTATACTTAATCATATGCCAATGAGTTGGTGTGGGCTGAAAAGTCATTATATTGGGGGGGGGGCTTATGGCTGGTAGGTAAATGGTGAAGGGGGTAACCCGCTGCACACTAGCACTTGAATTCAACAATCGCTTGATTAACATATTCATTCATTTAGAAGTCATTTTGGACCTGAAACCCTCCATGCATTGCCTTTGTATTTCGTAGGTTGGCTATTGTGGATCGCTACTTCATCTCCAGAAATGTGCAAACTAAGGTATGGGCTTTTAAAATCTTTGTTCGCCCCATCCTTGAGTATGCCATCTCGGTGTGGTCCCCATCGTTACTGGGTGATATTGACAGACTTGAATCTGTGCAACGAAAGTACACAAACCGGCTCTTTGGTTTGCGGGACTAGTCTTACTGCGAGAGGTTGGTTCGGAGCGGACTTCGATCTCTGGAACTTCATAGACTCATTGCTGACTTAATCCGTACTATTAAGATTTTGCATGGTTTTGTAGCTGTTGATCTGCCATTTTTCGATAACAGTCCTTGTGCGATCACTCGTGGACATTCTGTTAAACTTGCTTCACAGGCGTCCAAGCTCAAGTACTGCAAAAATTTTCTTTTGCATTAGGGTTATACGCGCTTGGAATGCCTTGCCGAGTGAGGTGGTTTAGGCGAATTCACTTGACCGATTTAAATTTTTATTAAATAAAGTTTGCCTTTGGACTTTTTTGAAAGCGTCCAGAATTGGTTGCTCCACTTGTCCCTTAATTATTTTATGTTTTATCTTACTTACCTTCCATTTTGTGGACTAGTGTAAGTGGGTTTCCCCATCCGGCTCCAAACCCGGTTTAATGTGGTTAAACCTTTATTTATATTTACATTATTTCAAAACTATTCCAATTTCATTTGAACATGTGGCCTGATAAAGAGTGAACATGGGGACAACATCATTGGACTCAAATTCGCACGTTCGATCCATAAATCCCTATTCTATTTTCTGCATTTTTTTGGCCAAATTTAAATTAAAAACATTTTCGGGTAGTCAGTACAGTGCATCGTGGCTACACTGAGTGAAAGTTGAAAGTTGAAACTAGGACCCACTTTTTCGGAATCAGGATTGAATTTTGGATCCAGAAAAGTGGTCCCTATTTAGACATTTTTCAAAAACCCTTTTTTCAAAAACTGAAAAACATTTTTGCACTTCGAAAAATTTCAGGTGGAGCGTTTTTTATGGGCCACCCTGTATAATTTTTTTCTGTGCTGCGTATTTTGTAGTGCCACATATACAAATTTAAGTAAATTTCTTGTAGGCTAGTCCGAATTTACTTTTATTCCCATAATGCACAGTTGTCCGTTTTACCCCCAATAATACCAAGAGGCCTTAATAAAACTTAGAATTTATTTAATATAATGAGGTAACATAATGAGGAAGTTAAAGTATTGTTAAGAAAGTGTGGCGTTGGACAGTACATTTTGATAAGTCCTCAACTGGAGGACAAAAAATGAGGTCCGGTGGAAATCCAACTAACCTACTGAAGGCTCCAATCCTGTCCGGGTTTGGCAAACCTGTGTTTGGTCAATCCCTAATAATGTTAACAAAGTTGGAGAGGAATTGATAGCTAGACAACAACAAAAAAAAAAAACCCAACCAACACGACAAACATGCCATCACATTATTTTTTCAAGGTAAGCTTGAAGTAGAGCACTTACCACGGGAACATTCTAAAGTGTTTATTTTTTTGCTTTTGGGAATGTGGTGGTCGTTTTAAATGTTTGATAACTGGTAGAAGACACAATCATTGTGCTCAGCTTGTAAATTAATTTGATTAACGCTTATATTCAAAAACAATATACTACATTCTATAGTGTTTTTGAGTGTTAGCATTAATCAAATGATTTTACAAGTAATGTTAAACTAATTTGTTACACTATCGAATTGTTATTCACTGCTATTTTGGTTTCACTTAAAAAATTATTGTCTTTCATAAACAAGTCATGGTCGTTTGGGGATTAATGGTAAAAACGTGAAATAACAAATAAAAAAGGATGTTATAATCCGTCTCTACATTGGGTGATAATGCTTAACCACCTCTTACTGACAAATTTTTACACGTAGATCCTTACTGTCAAAGCTTGTCCGTATTCGTTGTAGGTTTTAACTTTTAGACCCTTACTCTTAACTAATATTACGTTTTTGTTTATTAATATATAAAGTCTGAAGCCTAAACAAACAAGCATTAAAGAAAAAAGAAACGAAATAAGCTGCAGATATTAGCAGTAAGCAAAATAACACAATAACACAACTTTTGTTTCCCTTATAGTATTTCATGAGGACTAGATATAATGATAGTTTCTGCTTCTATTGAGACCATGAAATAAATGTAATACAATTTCAGCTACTTTAACTATAAATTACGAGGATACAATACCGAGGTGATTTTTCAACCTGTATGCCTTTTTAGTAAAAGTAAATATTCAACTAAAATACACGGTATATTTTTACCGTGTTTGATAAAGATTATCGGATAGTTTTATTTCCATGACGAAAAAAATGTGACTGAATTTAAGCCTCTCAAACTACCTGCCATCCAGCCGGACTGGGCCTTACCAGTAGACATGAGTTTACCAGTAGTCATGGGGATTTACTATGATTTACTTTACTATGCTGATTTTAATTATTTCTTCGGCTTACCAGTAGCCATGGGGATTTACTATGATTTACTTTACTATGCCGATTTTAATTATTTCATCCAGATAGCTTTCATCCGAAACTACTAACTGGATAAACATGTGTTCTGTTAAAAAGCCAAATTTATCAATGCATGCAATCTTATGCGTAGTTTTTACATTTTTATTGCCTACACCAAGCAGACCTACAGGCTTATATAGTATTACTTACTATACAACAAACCATTTTTGCTTCTTGAAGCATTTCTTGAGCTATGGTATTTTCTACAAGTCTCACCGACAAATCCGGTATCGATCAAGGTTATTTCCCATAATGGCCCTATGTTAAATACTAGGTGCAGTCAAGAAAATTGGGTGTACGTTTTTCTCCTAAATAATTAATGGAAATAGGGTCGTGTTGGCCATCGTCTGCTTCAATGCTGGTGACTCCATAGTGTCAATCTATGCTGCTAGATTATGTTGTGTGTACCACTTGGTTCCCATGTTTTCTTTGCAGGCCATGTTTTGGCCTTGACGGTGATCCAACTGGGTTTTTGGCTTTGAATGGCTCGAGTTGCTACCGATTTATGCCTCCTTGGATTGGTATTCTTAACTTCCATTCTCTTTTTTCTTTAGCTGAAATGCTTACTGTTGTGCCTGAAACCAATGTAATGTCATTTACGTGGAAAGTTTCCATTACATGTTTAAAATCCAGTTTCCACTGGTTTCCGAATAAAATTAGCAATATGGGTTTGTCTGTGTCTATCAGCTAAAGCTTTGATTGATAATGGGTGGAATCTAAATCATCTTCGAAAAACTTGATGACAACTGAATCGCATGTTAAATTAGCTGAGAATCATCCTGAATATCGATGGTGATATGTATTTTAATGGTAAATGAAGCCAACAGTCTGCCTTAAAGACTGGCCTTGTGAGGATACACGATACACTACAATGAGAAAGAAAGAAAAGACAACTGCCCCGACTGGGACTTGAACCCTCCTGGGCTTACTAGCCGAGCACTGTAACCACTACACTACCGGGGCGGATTCTGGCTACAGGTTCCAGCCGAGCTAAGTAGCTGTTCACTCTTTCTCAGTGGTGACCTAGAGGTGAACTAGATATCACAAACATAAATACAAGGAGGGCCTCCACACTGTTTGCTTTTCCCTTTACCTTTTGATTTCTTCTATATTTAATGGTATTTTACCATAATACGGTGCTAGTCGAGGTAGTAACCGCGTTCTGTGTTGTAACGCATGTTTTCATTGACGCCAATCTACTGTTGAGTACACGGTATTGAATAAATCATCTGCCCATTTGGGAGAAAACAACGTACTTCGTGTCATAAATGATGAGCATGTGACTTGCCATTTCGAGCCATGGTCTAGACTAATACGATTTTCTACTCTGACAGAACAAATTCCAGCTGTTCTGTTGCTTATCTGACTTTGCGTAGACATGTAGCCTAGCTTAGAATCCCTGTTATAACCTAAGCTTTGAAATAGTTATTTGAATATATGCAGTTAGATTCGTCTGCCATATCGTGATCCATTTGTATAGTGTACTGGGGTACTGAATTCTGTCTAGGGTGCTGTTTCTGATAGAACTATTGTCATCGTACTGTTGCTATGTAGTGAATCCCATTATTATTAAAATTCTGATTCCGGATTGCTCATTCTGTTAATCTCTCACCAGCATTAAAATGAGCAGAATCACAATTTTGGAATCTAGAAATATAATGGCATTACCTCACTTACAGGAGTTTTCCCTTTAACCCTAAGTATTCAGTGAATATCGAGTATTGATATTTGGTTCTTTGCTCGTAGGAATGGCAAGGCAGCCATCTGTGGCATGGCAATCCTTACAGAAATTGCCTTTTAGCAAAGCACCTAAACACCGTTCGATATTGTTGTTATCGGTTCATACTGCACTTACTCTAGCGTCATATAAAGCTTCTTGAGTTTTCCTGGTTCTAATTAGATTCTTTTCAATTTTTTCTACTTGCTTCAGAAGTAATCCTAATGCCACTTTCACTGATATCTTTGCTGCTAATACCTTGTTTTGATTTTTTCTCCCTTGGAAACAACTTACTCTTTTCTACTATGGTTTTGCATTTCTGATTGCCCTTCTTTGTTATTGCTTCATTAACAGTCCATAAAAATGTTTAGTTTCACTGCTGACTGCTTCTATAACTGCTAGCATTGCCTGAATAAAAGCTGACTTTACACCTTCGTCTTCATGCCAACTTTTGCTTCTTATCTTCTTCTCCACCTTCCAGTTTTACCATCCAGCTGGCTGCCGTTGTCACTAAACACTGGGAAAAGTATTCAAACGTTTACTTTGGCAATGACTGAGTTTGCCATGGTTAATTAGTTGTACTACGGCATCCTCTGCCACAGCTTTCTACTAATTCCTCTTTAAACTGGGAACCGTTTGAAGTGTCTGCAATATGTGGGTTTGTTGCTAAATATTTTGCTGCTCTTCCTATAAATTTATTGCTGGATGCTGCAATAACTTCATTATCGGGTAAAGATGGATCACAAAGGTTCTCATACATGAAGAAAAATTTGAAAATGTTTAGCTCAGCATTGGCAGAGAAGGGGAGAACAACTTTCTTAGCTGCCCAAATATCGTCCTAGTATAGAATGTGTACTACCTGGATTATACTGAGCAGACCGAAACCTATCGGTAAATTTCTTTAGAAATTTTGTATGCATTTTATTAGTACTATGAATTAATCGCGTACGCATAACATCATTCTATTTGCGACAAAAGCTTCTCATTACCTCTATTATGATTACTGTTATTAATATCATAATATACGCTATCAATAGATGGAACTAGAAAATGATTGGAATGCACGGGTGATGGAGTAATTTTCCTTAAAGGCACCGTGGAATTAATGTCAGACTGTTGCTTTATTGTGCAGAATAACATGCATCTCTTCTAACCTCCTTAAGTGTGCTATGTTGGGGTGTACCGGAATTGTGTTAATCACCTAGCCTTCTCCATTATTTTCATTCCCACCCATCCGCGTGACAACTGATGTAAACCATCTGTCATAAATCGAGATCTACCTCTCGGTATAATAACAATAATCAAGTAATATGAATAACTAGAAAATTCAAGTAAGTATGTATACTTACTATGTATGTATGTATACTTATTACGTATGTAAGTACTAAGTATGTATACCAGTATGTATACAAAATTATTATACCAAAGATTATGACAATACTTTAGTAGATAATAGCAAGAATATTAAACAGTATTTATATCGGAGGAAATAAAATGACCAGCATATTTTTAGTACACATGAAATCAATCTACCAGTCCTATTTTTGAGAGGTATACAGATGAATTGAAAGGCGATTATTGAATATGTGGTACTGTTACATTGCGTGCAATGGTGTCTTTTTAGAAATACTAGCACTGTGTTATTTAAAAGGAATGGGAGACCGTCTCGGGTCCTTGGTGCAAAACAGTTACTAGTAGCAGCACGAAGTTACTATTATTATTAACAGAATATACGGAAAATGGCCTTCCCGTAATGTACAAAAAATTACCAGGTCACGTGGGAAGTTTCTGACACCATTGTAATCCAGTTTACGTGGTTTGAAACTACTGGATTATGTTGGAATGGCAAATAATGACTCCTTAAAGATCATGTATCTGTATGTGCTATAATTGCTGATATTGTCAGGATTATTGTTAGGAGGAAATTGCCCATTATCCCAAACTTCCGCAGTGCTTGGAAGTTAGTAGAATGGATCTGGGTAAATATATTTGTTAATATTGGATTAGACAGGATTAAGGTCCAGATGGCCAGGGTGAAAGGTCTTGAATTTCAATATACTTACCTGTGTTGTATTGTAAAAAATGGTATGACGCTAAGGTTTCCTCTAAAAAAGTTAAAAGCTGTTGTCTATACCAAAAGGTTGTTCATACCAATTGAAGCACTCTAGGATTAACAGCAGTTGTCGTTCCTAAACAAAACATTTTATATATACAATCAAAATGAAGCGACGTAAAATAGAGTTAACTAATACCTAATTATCCAGGGCCGAAATGGGGTGTAAATAAATTATCAAATCAGGCCATTAAGGCGTGATGGAATACAAATCAGATAAACCGAATCGGTTGTATGCAATAGTATATAGCTCGAGTCAGCATTCAACACTGCTCGTCATGCACTGAGTTGGAGACCATAACAGAAAAATTAAGAACCAGCATTCACAAATAATGTAACGCCTCGAAGAAAATGTGTAATGATTGAGAGAGGGAGTACGTAACATTAATTTTTGTTAATTATTTTTTGCTAATTTTTTATTAATTTTTCTAAGTTTTTGTACTTTATTCTTTTAGCTAAATTGTATTTCTAACTTCTTTCTGCACACAACTCGAATTTTTTTTTCAAAGAATTTAGCAGTACAGCTTATAAAACTAAATTCATCCAGAAAAAAATTATACAGTTGGTTGGGGGAGTAAGAAAATCGTACGTATTTTTGGTGGAGGGGGTTATACCAAGTGTTATAATGGTGTCACAAAAGGGGATGGATTTAAATTGCTAAAAAAAAAGGGTAACATAATTTGTGAATGCTCAATTAATAATGAAGAATCTCGGCAGTTGTCTTTCTCTACAGGAATGCTAGTTGCCATCTATAATGCTCGGCAGAATAACTCGTGTGCGGAGTTGGTTATGTGGTGGACTAATCCCTTAATCATAAATCAACTTAACCTAACAAAGGTTTACTCCAAAGGATTGGATCAAGCGACAGCCTGCTGTTGTCTAGTAAAGGATATATTGTTCTTAGATAATATAGTATGCTCGTGCAGGCATCCACAAGACAACAGGGACAAGGGAACTGAATCTCGCCTCTTTCTTTATTCTTGTGTAGAAAATATGGTATAAAAGTGTTCAAAACCTAGATTAGAACGAAAGCGACCAAGAATACCGTGCTATGATCGATAGAACTTTAAATATTCTACAGATTTTGTATTTGCCCAAGCCTAAAAGTTTTTTGGCAGTTTTATTTTGGCAACTTTTCATCGAATTTCAGCATTTTTATTAGCATCCGACCAAACCAGTGTTATGTGTGGTTCTCTTGCTGACCTGACATGGCCCGATGCCTTTAGCCTTGTGTCTTCCTTTAACTGAACTTATTTTGTTCCCAAGCAAGTAATATCCTGAAGAAGATAAGGCATGCAAATTTTATTTTTATTTTTTAGTTATGGGAAACAGTGATGGGAATGAGAGTACTTTTTACGAGCAAAAAATGTCCAATCAGTGTTCTTTGATCAACACAAAGTCATAATTGACGTAATAAGTGGTGTAGAGCGGGTTACGGTTCACCTGGCCTCACTCCCACAACCTAAAATGCCCGTAATTTACACTAATACTAAGCACTTTGGTCCGTAGATCTCCCGCGGTTAATTGGGGCATGGCTCATATAAAGTACTTAAATTATTAAACGGAGTTTGGGAATTGTTACCTTCAGCTTTAATTAAAGTTAACACAAAATCATCACAAACGCACATACCAAATGAGTCCACTTCCAAATACTTATAAACGTCATTCAGTTTCTCCAGAACTTCCTCACATGGTCCACATCAAATACAAGTCCTCTTTAACACACTTTACACGTCGTCGTGTGAGTCACAAAGTATTCTAACTCTCATCCAGACTGTTTTGAGATAAAGGCGTTTGAAGTTTTGATCTGCAATATGACGTAATTTTTATGCAGATAAAAACTTACAATTGGCTTTAAATATTCCTAATTTTATGCACTTTATTAAGGTGCATACATTATTTCGTTGGCACTTTTAGTTGAGGGTGGGGGGTGCTTTTTCAGTTTGGAGTTAGAATAAATCCACTTTTCTAAATTTGTTAAAGTTAGAATGAAAATATTCTTACTCCATTTTTATTCTATTAGTACTGTCGTATTACAAGACATAGTTCCCACAGTTACTAATAAACTGTTTATTAACCAAATTATCATAATTCTTGATTCTACCATCAATAATTAGTAATTTTTAGGGCCATTGCAGTAAATAATTATGAGTATTTCTTTTAATTTCATAATATGGAATATTTAAACTATGGAAATGACTGTGAGTATGTTGTAATTAAAACGACATCGTTAGGCCTACTTAACAACAGGGTTTATTTATCTACATAATAATTCTGGATAGAAAAGAAACGTCAACAAAGAAAAGAAAAAGGTCACAACAATCACTTTAATCTCTTTCATTCTCTGTGCACGTGCTATGGATTTAAAACAATCGACTAAACCGTTGAGCGTTGATGGGTAAAATGAAAGCATCCTGTTTCAGCTAAAAGCATACAGTTTTAAGTCAAACTAAGCTGCATCGTTAATTTCGAGGCCTGGCTTATTTATTTATCGATGCAATGGCTTATTTATTTCGTAGATGTGGGCTTTCAGAACTGAGCGGAATTGTTTCAAAGTGGACTGTAACAATTACTGCAGAGCGCCAGGCTTATCATTGCTTATCTTGCAAAGTAGTCGGCAACAATAAGACCTCTGTAATAAAAAAGAAAACAGTGAGGCATTGTTATGCTGCCGATTTACTTTCTTCCTCTCCCACAAAAAAAAATACCAAAGCCACTATGCTAAAGGCTTCAACTTTGTTCTACGAAAACTTATTTCTTTACTTCCCAGCGAAATATTGTTTCATGCGAACAGGGCCGTAGCTAACCCCATTGGCACCCAAGGCTAACCAACTAAGAGCGCCCCCCCCCCCACCAACCAGGCGAACCAACTGAGAGACGCCCTCGCCCCTAGGCGAACCAACTCCAGGCTCTCCATTTTAAGAAAAAAATTCACCGTTGTTGTATTGAGGCTTACATAATAAAATACTAACTATAATATAATATAATGTGTGCCATGCCATCCGTTATAAAATATATGCTCCATCACCACCCAGCACCCACTTCCACGGCTACATAGTACCATGCAAGGAAGTTAACAACACCTATGCACTGCACTTTAACAAATTACGGACGGTTTCTTTTTTTCCTTTTATTTCGATTTTCGGTTATCTGATCATTAAAAAAAACGAATAATCAGTTAAGAAAATATCCAGAAATTACGAAGCCAAGCATCTCTTCTGACAGAGCTGTGAACTTGTGTGCAAAGCCATCAGTGAAAAAAAGTATTTGTGCATTACCACCCACTTCCACGGTTACACGGTTGGCAGCAATTCAGTGCGGCGCCCACGGGAAGACGGCGCCCATGGAGGGTGCCTTACTCGCCTTGCCCTTCCTACGGCCCCCAGCATGTGAAGTCGGTTAAGCGCACACATTTTAAAAATGGTGAATTCTGTGATTTGAGCCACTGGATGCACTGATTGGGTGAGCTCACTAAACGAAAATCAGCATTTGTTAGTCAGTGTGCGCAAAATGTGGTTTGCCACCAAAGCCACGAAGAAGAAACTCAATTCGGTGAAACATGGACATACACATGAGCAACCAAACAGTATCAGTATCACAAATGATGCATTGAAGACCAGCCGTGCGTAGCACGGGCTTCTTCTAGTTACTGAGTCGTTACTAACCTAGTACTGAGTCGGTAAAATATTTTGACGGCCTTACACGAGGGTTACAAGTATGGGAACCCTCGTGTAATCCCTTCAATTCCGATATTGCTTAAAAACTACAAATGATAACAATAAACTGATTATTAGATACAACAAAATTGGCGCGTTTTCATGACGTTTATAACAGCACGTGCTATTTCTCGGACTTATTTTAGCGGTGAAATGAAATCTGTGCTGTTTTAAATTTTACAATCTAGAAATATTTTCTTACCAGGTTCATATTCTGCTTATTCACTTGAATAATAGGTAATTTCTGGGGTATAATCTTCCATATTATCCTCATTTTTCCTCAAAGGTGACGATTATGCTGCATTCACGGAGGTCACGCTGGCTGCAGTCACGTGATGTGAAACAAGCACTTGTAATTGGTTGGTGGAGTTAGAATAATTCTACGCTCACTGATACATGAAGATGGGAGTTAGAATAGATCTTTACTGACCCATTCCTAGTTTGCAAATGCTCAAGGTCACTTTATTCATTGTAAAATAGGTAGTTTTTAGGAGATAGAATAGTTTAGAACTGTAATCTCAATTTTTGTGAAAAATGAAGATAGAATACTTCGTGACTCACACGACGACGTGCTAATCAGTGCCAAAACATTGCAAAAACCTTCTCTCCTTCCTTCCCAAGGAGAAGTCATAACTGCTACAGTAAGACTACATTTGAAAAAGTAACAATTATTAATAACACACAAGACAAACAATATACATCAAAGCTACACATTTGATTGTTAGGTGCACAACAATAAGCAAATAAATTTGTCATTAACAAGAAGGGAAAAAAGTAAACAAGTGGCAGCACTTAAAAGTACACTAGGCTGCCACTAGGCTGCCACTAGGCTTACCTCTAAGTGTAAAGGTACAAATGTGTAAAGCGCTGCCCAAAGTGCATAGGCAACTTAAGGAGGCGATATCAATTGCGTCAATAATCTCCTAACGTACTGTCAGTTGTAAAATTTTTAACATTATTAAAGCAATTTTCATATGTAGGGTTTTTTATACTTTTTATCCAAAATCGTCATTCTAGAAGACCGACTTCAATGCATCATGCCAAAATGGTGACTCCCACAGGCACAAAACAAACTTTATTCCAAAATTCTGTTTTCTTTATCAAAAATAGCATGATTAGAATTTTAAACTGTAACACACATGCAAATAAATATTTCTTAGCTGTATTTGTTGTTTGTGTTGATTTATTGTTGTGCCTTGAGCATACATAGTAAGTAAATAATAAAATTTCTTGGGACGTAATTAATTGGCTAGGTGTCTCTTCATAGAATCCAACTGTTGTATTCGATGTTGCTGTCAAACGTCTCGTCCGTTGACATTACATTTTGAAGATATCCGTGGTCGTGACGTGATTCTACTTCAAAGAAGATATCGTTGTCAGAGGTGGTGCTGCCCTTGTTGTCTCCAAGTAAGCATTATCTTTATATCGTTACTTTGTAGGAAATAGCCACATAAACGTATAGCATGACATTGGTTGCCGTACATGAAATTAGATTTTACCAGGTTTTTTTCATCTACAGTAGAGGCTGGGCAAGCTCAAATTTACAGTTTGACAATGGCACATGAAAATGGGCCCATGGTGGCCAGGGTCCTTGAAACTAATTACACTTTTTTTACAAACTTGTCATAGTGCTAAATAAATATTTCTTGAGAATATGTTATATTTCAGCTTCCGTGGGCCTACTGGGGAACTAACAATACTCCCCCAGATTCCCTAGATGAACTTTGTTCAATCCCTCTGAAAATGTTTATTGGTTGCACCACTGCAGTTTTATCATAACATAGATGTTGGATAGTTGTTCATATAGTTTGAAGTTAACTGATTTCATTGCGCACCGGAGGGAGAGCAGTCCTCCCGTAGGGACGAATATCGAAATCTCTGGAGAAGTCAGGTTATAACCGGAGAAAAGTATATCTTAGCCCATAATTTGTCCACTCTATTTAGCAGATGCAAATCATTAAACAAATTATTAATAATTTAATAATTAATAAATTAGTACACTATAAAAAAATGTGATTGTTTTTTAACCTTTAAAAGTACTAAAATGAGCTCGAATTTATGCCCTGTACTTTCAGTATCCTCTGTCCTCTCGTCGGCAAACCAATGGGCTCAAGTCTTAATGTCAGTGATGCCATTATAACCATGGAGGAAAAACTAACAACATTAAAGTTTTGGAACACAACCTTATTAAATCTTCACTTCAAATATGCATTCAAAAGGGTTTTATTAATTTGTGAAATAATGTATGATGTTATAGTTTCATCATTGTGTGCATTGTTATCAAACAATTGTGAGCGCCACAAAGCAATGTGAAGCGATTTGGTCGAGAAATAATTTAAACGGGAAGGTCAGTTGCTCCAAAACACCTGTTTTTGTCGATTTCTGTATCTACACTATGGAACTTTACATGTTGCTTCGTAATGTTCACAAGATTGGCTGATCACACTTTATATTTCATTTAAATCTGTACTTCAGCATGAACACAGGAGAAATGATTGCCGTCTGTGTTAAACAGAATGTTTTGCTCAGTGGGAAAATTTAAACAAGCACCGCTATCTTTCTTACTACTGGCATCTCCATCACAGAGTACCTCTCGTTTAAACTAGGTGGCACTATCATCGATTCAGAGTCTGTAAAATCTGCCCACATCTAGCCCTACCAATACTTATTTATTTATTATAATATTGCAATGCCCTAAGGAGTATTTAAGTAATAACAAAAAATAAAACACAGCACAGTTAGGACGATTTTACAACAAAACAGGCTATTTAACCCGAGTAGCTACAAGTTAGAGGTTTGTAGCCAGAACTCAGTCTCCTTGCAAAAGCAAAAACCACTAGTACAACAAACTACTTCCCAACTCGCGTAGTTCTATTCCACAATAATATGAGGAAAAAAGAGTCGGTAAGGATGTTTGTATTGCACTGGTATCTCTAAATGTTTATAGCATGATTGCGGCGGCCCACAAAGTCAGTAGCACTGCAAATTTCCGTAGGGTTTTAAAGTGAATTTCCATTTACAATTTGGAAAAAGAGTTGCAACCTGTAGATTCTAATCCTTTCTGACATGGAAACCCACTTCATGGTATTGCACATTTCGGTGACACAGGCCTCCCACCTGTACAGACCTGTAAGCATCATTAACGCTCTACGCATAACATGCTCCACAGTCCATAAGATGTTTAGTATTGGGGTCCCACATACTGCCGTAGTAGTTCAACTTTGGGTATGTCACAGTATTGAATTAAACAGGACGGAAAGCCGATGGCTCAAAGGTCGTGGGTTCGATTCCTCGTTCAGTTACAATGCCCATTTATTGTTATTTCTTAAATCATAATTTTAGTTTAGCAGACAACACTCACCCTTTATACCTCAGTGCACTTGGCTTCAGCCTCATGCACTTAATTGCTGCCAGATGCAGTCCTATCCAGATGCTTAGTAGAAGTCAGTGGTCCGGCTCATGAGAAAATCAGCTCCTTCCTCATCCAATTGCACAACACCTGCTATACAATAGAACAAGATGCAATCCCCGATTTTCTCGGACTTCAAAAGCCACTAATCTCTGAGCCCTCAGGAGCAGAACCTCAGCAGCAATTTATCGAAGTTAAGTGAACTTTACGATTTGGACTAAAGTGAATTTTAAAGGAGCTCCAGTCTAGTGTTTAGCAAGGGCGTTTCTTGGTTAAGATCCACTCTTGCTTATTATTCCCCTTGGTACTTAGTTAATAGGAGTGCTTTTAATTTAATATTAAGGAAATAAGGAGGGAGAATTTACCCCTAAACAACAGAATTAAAACAGTTTGGACCAAGACTTCTAGTGTGGACTCCCTTCTTTGCTCATTGAATACTTTTATGTGCTGTGGTTAATATTAGCACTGGCCGGTACAATTATTATAACGTACCTCTGTTTATCTTCATAAGGCCTTACAATTAGAATTTTCAAGAGATTTACAATGGTATCGAAGTAATATTCGAAACAATACCCATGCTTTCATCATTAATCGAAACAGCAGCACGTTACAGATTTTTTTCGAGCAAGGAAACGGTTTTTGAAAATAAATAAAATCAGAGCAAGTAGGCTACCCTAAATCAAAAAAAAATTCCGTCAAATTTAGATCAAATTTTAGGACATAAACATGCCTAGCCACAAAAAAATACTACAGCTAACAAAAGCGCTACAAGATTCTTAAAAATAGGAATAATTTAAATCTTTCGGCTAGTGGTAGAACTCTTGTGAAGCCCCGTCGCCTAGCAGATATGCAGGCTGACAATACGCCTGTTCGCCCCCCCCCTCCCCTGCCGTGCAGCAATCGACTCTAACCCAACAGAGCAGACTGCGAATGCGTGCACGAAAAGCATCTGCTGATCGGTGTAACACTGGAGATCAGTGAGCCCCACCTGGCAAGCAGACTGCAGCTATGCACGACGATGCAGCCGATAAATCACGTAGCCCTTTCCGTGATTCCCCTCCACAGCGTTCACGCACAAATTCGCCAGATAATTCAAGAAGGGATAGGATATTCAAGAAGTTGCTTGCCATAGCACCATAGCCTTCCTCCTAGGAATTCGCACTACCATACCAACGTAGCAGACGATGTGTTTCCACCCTTATCTGATCAAGCCACTCAGTTCTACCCAGCTACAACCACGCTGCCTACAGGCCAACGACAACGGCAGAATTTACCTTCTAGCCCCACTCGCTCCGATGGCAGTAATTTTTCAAGAATGCTTGCGAGCCTTCAACAAGCTAATGATGGTCATTTAGTAGTCCTCAACAGGTTGGCAGAAATAATAGGAATGAATCAACAAGG
Organism: Lithobius niger; assembly: GCA_023313725.1. Taxonomy (NCBI): domain Eukaryota; kingdom Metazoa; phylum Arthropoda; class Chilopoda; order Lithobiomorpha; family Lithobiidae; genus Lithobius; species Lithobius niger. Next base: position 82,530 of record JAHWFP010193655.1, read on the forward strand.
CAGCAACACCAACAGCAACGAAAGAGCCAGGGACAGAACAGAATCATGAATGTGGGAGGACATTACATCGGCTAAGAAAAGCCTACCTAAACCGACAGTCAACACAAGCTTCGCAACTTCCACTCAAGACGAAACGGTAACCGTACCATCCGCAGATTTAATGAAGATGCTTCAAGAAATAAAAAAGACAAATAGAGAAGTTAGAAGCCTGAAACGTAAAGGGGCAGTATGCAAAGCAAGAGTAGAGGCGTTTCAAACCGAGAAGAAGGAAACACGTGCATGCTACACCTGCTACGGCAGGAATCATTTAAGCAAGGATTGTAGAACAAAGGAGCCTCAGTTAGAAGCCGTCAGAGCAGCGAACGCCAAATGCCTGGAAAAAGAAGGAAAACCAATTCCGAGAAGAAACAAACAACGTTACTACAATAATCATGGAAAGCCATACCAGCCAAGAAACAAGAGTCAAGGCACTCGAGATAATACCCAACTAAATTTCTCAAACTACAACCGTCAGCACAACAACAACAACCGAGGCAAAAACGCAAATTACACTCAGCCCCGTACCTCACAAAGTCAACAGCAGCAATCCAGCGCTCAACAGCCAAAAAACTAGGTGCTAGTATCGCTCTTAGTTGTTAAAGTTGAGACAACATCTTCTCATGTCTTTAGGTGGCCTACAGCGGGGGGACATAAAAAGTCTAGGAGTCGAGTTCCGCAGAGTTCCCGGGTTCACTAGTGGGGTTTTAAGGCCACGGATGAACTTAAAACAAGTTAAGATTAGTTAAAAGTAAAATTATCAAGCACCATAATTCAAAATCACACTTGGCAATGAGTAATGAGTCACTCCAAAACACTACCTAGTTTCATCGAAAAACGCGGTTTAATAAAACATCATTAAAACAACTACAACTACTTGCGTGTTACAGGAATTATTAAGAGCTGCATAGTAGTTTGACATTAGTAATCCTAGGTCGGAGCCCACTGCCATGTTTCTCAAAAATTCTTGAAAAAATTGTCTTTAATCGCCTTTCTAATTTCTTCGAGAAAAATGAAGTTCTAAACAATAACCAATTCGGCTTTCGTTCTGGAAAAGGTACTGAGGATGCAACCCTGAAATTCACTGCAGATGTTATTCAAGCTTTTGAAGAAAACATGTATACAATTGCAGTCTTCATAGACCTCAAAAAATCTTTTCATACTGTAAATCATCAATGTCTCTTGAATAAATTAAGCCATTACGGTATCCGGGGTGTTGCCAACCAATGGATCAATAGTTATTTAAAAGTCAGACACCAATATGTGCAGTTAGCTGACTCTTCATCTTCGCTTAGGCCGGTTGCCTGTGGTGTCCCACAAGGCTCCATTTTGGGACCATTACTTTTCTTAATTTATATTAACGAACTTCCTAGAGTGTCCAAGCTACTTAAGTCGATTTTGTTTGCTGACGATACCACTTTTTATCTCTCGGGAAACGATCTTGCCGAAATTGTAAATACTGTTAACACAGAAATGGGAAAAGTATCCCGTTGGCTAAGTTTAAACAGGCTATCGCTTAATATTCAAAAGACATGTTTCTTAGTTTTTAGAGCCAGGCAAAAGCCTATCAATTTAAAACCCAGTGTCAGTATTTATAACCAGCCCATTAAACAAGTTGATACTACTAAATTTCTAGGCCTAAAAATTGATTCTCATTTAAGTTGGAATGACCACATTCAATTGATTGCAACCAAAATAGCAAAAGGAGTTTAAAGATAGCCTTACATCATCTTGTCTTCGTCAACTTTATTACTCTCTTATTCATCCACATCTCAATTATTGCATTTTAACTTGGATGAACACTTGTAAAACTAACAAAATCCGTCACTTAAAGTTACAAAAGAAAGCTGTAAGATCAATACTGCACCGACCTTTTAAGGAACATAGTTTGCCTTTGTTCAAGATGACAAAAATTCTTCCTGTTAACGAGCTTATTTGTTACAGAGGTGGTATTCACATTTTTAAAAAGAGATCGTCAAATAAATTTTTTCAGATACAGTTTTGCCATCCATGGTCATAATAGTCATAATGCTTCAAACTGTCACACAAGTTTTAACCGGACTGAAATAAGTAACTTGTCATTAGCAGGTCAAACTTCAAGGATTTGGAATACAATCCCAATAAATATTAAAACTGCCATTAGTGTGTCTCTTTTTCGTAAGAAATTTTTTACAGAAGTGATGAAAAATTCCTCCCTTTTATACTAACAAAGTCTTTCTTTCTCTTCTTTTTTCTCCAGTTCATTTTTTGGTTTATTTTTAGGATTCCTGTGTTCTTTTTTTTATTTTTATATGCTTTACTGAATTTTTTGATTTTTTTGTCTTAAACTGTATGATTTTACACGTTTGTTTATAGTGTTGTGCAATTTTTATTTTCTAATTTTACATTTGTGATTGTTGGTATTTTGTTTATTGTTTTTCCGGGCTCCAAAAGACTTCATGTCTTCTTTTTGTATACACTCTTTTTTTGAAAATTGAAAATAAAGCCCATTTCATTTCATTTCATTTCATTTCACTACAATTATTTGCCAGTCAGTTAGACATCTCGTGACGAATTATTGAAAAGGCACAGACGTCATGTTACGTAGCCTTCTGGTCATAGGATGGATAACGTAATCTGAATTAACACAAGAATGAAGGCTAGAGACCAAATTTAGACAAAACTTGATTGTGGCTAGTTGGTCATCACGCTACGGACTATTTTGATAAGTTGGGCACCACGTAACGGACCAATTTGCTGTTGATGAACGGGGGAAAGCTTCTCGTTATGGGTTAGCTTTTAGTGAAAAGGCCAAACCAGAATGGCAACCTTTTTAACGTGGTGCGTGGAGTTAGACATATCTCGCATGGCTACTACAACTAGAACTAGGGACACAGGGTAAAAGCAAAAGTTAGAATTTGCACAAATTTGACTAGTTGTGTTATTTCCTTGGAATGAGCCACGCTAATTGCCGATGAAACTCAGTAAAACCAAATCATGCCTATGTTTTAAAACCAGCCTTCACAGTCTAAATGGGAGTGGCCCGTAATCGTATTAAGCCTCAATGAAAATTAGCTAGCGAATAATAAGACATAATTGGATAAGGGTTCGCTAATTCCCTTGTTTCAAACAGGCAGCACAGTATCAGGCTAGGCAAACGTCGATGAACGGGAGTCCAAGGATTGGTATCGTTGAGTTGGCCGACCAGCGGTAAAGTTAAAAATAAAACTAATACATATAACATGGACAAACGACGTTAAAATTTAAGGAACTAACCGTGAAAATCACGGCAGTCCAACCAACGAGCTGGTTACGAGAGATGCAAGAGATACACTGTTCGAGCGCATGAACCGCAAGTTATATCGGATGATTGAGATTTGCATAATCACATGATCGGAGCTGTCAAGATGATTACAACAACCCTAAAATGCTATAAAACGTTTGAAGCTTAAAGAAAATAATAAACAATCTATTATAGTTTAACTCTTAATTAGCTAGCGTTAATTTTACAGGTAATTTTAATTATTTAGTGTTTATTTACTTCAAGAGATGACGACATGCCCAATAACTAAAAATTACGCGACTGACGAGCAGGTAAGTGATGACGTACACGCGAGCAAGCAGATTTGGACTCAAGGCCTATCTAGATAACTAAAGTTTGCAAGAAGTGGGTACAGGGAAGAGCGATCAAGCAAAGCAGTGGCCGATAAGTGTGATATCAAACTGAATGCCATCTGGAAGCCCAATACTAGTTAAAAAAAACTAGCAGAATTTTTTGAGCTGTCAGGATATTCTAGCATGGAAAATATTCCAAGGAATGCTACGAATATCCAAAATCCTGGAAATTCAACTACCCCTACCCCTACGCTTATGTAAAGGCTGTGGGCCAAAAATCTTGATTGGTTAGGTTACCCGGCACCAAAGATCAAAAACTCGGGGAACCTTTCTTTTCTTAGCGCTCGGTAGCGCTAGATAGGCCTATTTCCAAAGCCTTCAACTTTTAACTAAGTGTAATTCCCAGGAAAATGGACAGAAACGATTCCTGTTTTCAATGCTTAATAGCCACGAACTCTGTTTTCAACTCTGCGAAAACAGAACATTAAAATTCTTCTTCTACAATTAACTACAGCATTTTGAAAAACGCTCCAAACTGAGTGCACCGCACGCAAATCACCGATCGCCATTACGAAAAACTTGTATATCTGTAATTAATTATTTTTTCTCAGGCATAAAGCCGTCTAGCTTAGTGTTGTTTTAGGAGGGGCTGTCAGTTGGCACGCAACCACATGTCTGTAATTGAGGAACCGCACTCTACGTTTTTATTTTGAACTTCCATACCGGTTTTGGTTTGTTATGAAAACTTCGATTGCACTCCTGTTATTATTTGCGGCTGCAATAATACTGTAAACCAAAATGCGTTTTAGCATCTACACACAAGCTGGTTTATTTAATCCTTTGCTTAGTGCTTTTAAAGCAATTATTGTTAACGTAACTTCTTCCCATGAACTCTATCTTGTCCAAAACGGCATTTTTATTACTATAAAATTTTACCGGACACCTTCTACAAAAAGTGTTTATCTTGTACTTATTTCAGGGCTCCGACCATAGTAGTAGTGTAGTTCACCCGTATCTACGCCAGCTCGGCTACTTTCTACAATACTAATTCTTATCATCTCATATGTGACGTCACAGATGAGATGACGTATTGGGTTAGTGTTAGTATGACTATGCATTTTTATAGTGACTTGCACTTTTTTTATTAGATTTTGCGCGGCGTCTACCTCCTTTGAAGGTTGGAGTCAGAAAGAAAGATGGCTTCCGGTTGTAAGTAATATGTAAGGCCTGCTCGCTCTCTGATTGGTCGAGAGTCGGTCACGTGAGCGGAGGACGTTTCCGGTCGTCCCTCGAGCGGTAGGAATTGGAACTAAAAAATGGAGGATTATTTTTAAGTAATATTTCTCTGATTCGTTGAGAGAGCTGGTAACGTGACCGACGCCTGCAGCGCCCTTCCGACGGAGATTAGAACTAACTGAATAAGGCTGGTGGCAATTATTTGTAGTCATTTAAATCTGATCATGACTAGACATGGATGTCGCTACACAAACCGATTTATCCTCGATGAAAGACATTCCTTCATCTGAAAAACTACTTCGAAACGTTTATGCTCCTTCAAGTGCACTAAACCCGAAGGTAGGATCGAGTTTCGTTGATTCGTGCGAACGCATTTTAAAAATAACGGAGGTGAAACCTTGTCACGTTTACGGACTTGTGATACAATATGGCAAAACAAGACTTACAAAGGAGATATTTGCAAGATCACTAGCCTATCATGCGAAGATATGCTCAATTGACTCGTATTGCATCGGAGGTGAATCTGTCGAACTCTATTGTTTCATACGTTTTAAGGAAAAAGTGGATGTGGGGTTTGTGATTTGCCTTTCAAGAATGATGGTTTCATCAATTGTGCCTACAATCGTTCTACTTTCAACAGAAGCCATTCGAAGAAATTTTTTGTCAATGTTATATGCTAAAGATTCTACTCCCGTACAAACAGTAGCATCCCATGAGCTGCTTAGTTGTGAAGGTCGAGATAGCAGCGAAAGTTATGAATTAAAAAAAAAAGAAAACAAACAGCGTTCTGTAGTGTAAATCGATAGTGCTAAACAAAAATAAAAATAAAAATTTCTCGCTGATACTAAAGTTGCGCCTCATTCGCTTCAAAAATGTCAGACCGTGCACTTAATGCCCGTCTTAATGAGACGGCAATTACGAGGTTAAGCGACTGTATACACTCATTCACAACCTCGGTCATAAACCTGCTATTTGATATGGTTGGCAATACGAGCGGGGAGATAAGACAGTATGTTCTGGATACCAAGAATGAACTTGAAAATACTTTTGAAACGAGAATAATGGAGGCTTCGCTTAGTAATAGCTTACTGGAAGAAGAAGTTACAAACTTAAAAAGACGTGCACTACAGACGGATTCAAGTGGTGATCCTCAGTATTTAGCTAACGGTAAACGAATAACGAATGTGGCTCCGGCTCTCCACTCTAGTGACGTCACCACCTTATCGTGGTGCAAGCAAAATTGTCTTTCATTAAATAGCCAACGTAACGCCTTCGACTCCAAAAACAAAATGATAAAGAAACTCTCACAACCTACTGAATCTAACGATGCAGCTAATAAACAATATGTCGATTTCACAAATAATTTATTTGTGTCATTCAATTTTAATGCCCAACTTAATCAACCCTAGTTTGTTTTTGCTCGAGATGCTAGTTTTGTTATGACACGAAAAGCAAAGCTAACGAGAATTTCCTTGTTTTGTGAAAAAGAAAATGTCGATTTAATGGTTAGAGTGGATTTTGGAAGGAATCCGTTTACGTTCCACAAACCTAGTTACGTGAAAACAATGGAAGAAATTCCAAAGACAGAGATACTTATCGAACCTGGTCAAGCTATTGTGGTTTCTAATAATACGTATGTGAAAGAATATTTAAAAGATACGAAAGTAGACGTTTTCTTTACATTTATTTAAATTTTTTTTTACATTAAATTTCTTTTTTTTGCCTCAGGCCCATCTTCATCATCTCGATCTCTTTTTCTTTTTTTTTTTGCTGTAAAGAAGTCGAAGAATTAGTGAATAAAACAATACTTTTTAAAGAATGTTTTTAAATCTGGAGTAGCTTACTTTTCTATTGCTACCCGCATCAATCGTCTCAAATTTTCTAATATTGCAGACACCATTGGTATGCTAAAAAAGGAAGGAAAAATCGTTTTTTTGTTTAAAAAGGGATTTAAAAATGTTATTTAAAAGTTTTCATCTTATATTACTTACAGCTCATTTTCTCCAGTTTCCGGGTTTGTGTACATGTTTGGCATCTATAAAAAAAGAATCACGTGACCAGGAAAATGATTTAAAACTCTTTCCGGAGTTGAGACAAGCTCATTCTTTGTTTGTTGTTTGTGGAGATGAGTCGTCAAGTTCAGTTCAAAGACGGGAAAATGGATCAACAAGAAGTTACAAGTTTAGAAAATGTTGACATTGAGCAGACAGTTAGGGAGTTGAGCGATCTCGTTCAAAAACTGTCAAATCAAACACTGTTTGTAATGAGGCGATTAACGAAAATTCTGAAGAATATTACGCCGCTTTAAGACGACTAAAGGAACAATTGAACAATCGTTTAGACGCACAGGAAGATATTTTACACGAACAAAAGTATACTTTTCAAGCTTTTCAAGCAAGTGACTATTTACGACCGGATCCAGAAGAAAATATGGACTATAACGTGAAGGGGCAACGCATTGCTAATTTAGGAACACCTGTTTATGAAGGTGATGCTGTCAATCTAAGCTACGCACGTGAGAATTTCCTTCCATTAAATTCGAATCAGAACTGTTTTAACGCTAATCAGAAAATCAGAAACGTATTGTTAACGTATCTGATCCAAATGACGAAAATGATGTTTGTACAAAACGTTATGTCGACGCTCAAAAAACCAAGAATTTGCAAACAATATCTTTTACAAACACTACACCAGCCTTAGCTAATAAACGCTGGAAAAATGATTTTTTTACAACGAAGAAAATTGCTGTAGAGGAAGTGATTGTATTTTCTGAAGATCCCAGAACCAACTTCCTCGTTAAATTGATGCTTGGTGACCATGAAATGATGCTAGAAAAACAAGCTTTTGAACGTTTCGCAACTCTAAAATTGAGTGAGCCAATTTTAGTTGAGGAAGGGAAGAGGTTAGTGGTTTTTAACGTTGATGAAATCCCAACATTTTTCAGAAAACCAAATGGTTTTGACAGCATTGTAAAAGCTGATATTTATTATTCATTTGTAGAGTAGTAATTTTTTCCTATATGTAAAAATTAAATAATAAACATCTTTAAATAAAATGTGTGCAAAGAATACTTACTTTTCTCTCGATGGTGTTGGGTGCTCTTCCAATGGCAGTTGTGATGTGATGAAATCTTTCCCCAGTGGAATGCAACGTCACTCATTTTAATCTCGATTTTATTTTTTTTCTTGTTCGACACTAGGAAGAGGCTGTGGAGATGAACGATCTTTCAATCGCATCTCTAATTTCAGTTTTCGGGGACAAACACCTCGAAAATAAGCATGATATTACAGTTTTTAGTCAGGTCACCAATCTGTTCACTTGAAAAATGTCGCGTAGTCGGATCATGACATTCAAAAACGGTTATTGCCATCTCACGATTTTAAGAGATTAAAGGTTTCATATAAAAAGGGAAAGCTTTTCAAGAGAGCTTCACACGTCTTCAAGAGTTTAACTTGTGTTCAAAGTGTCAGACAAGTCTTCAACTTGAAATCAGGTAAGTTTACAATTGTTTTTTACATGTTATTAGATAGATTTTAAAAAAAGAGAATAAAGACTAATGTGACTCTGTTCTCTCTTTTTTTTTTATTAGTAAAATGGCTTCCATACTTTTGCCAACAATGTCTCTCCCATTAAGTGTCACCGACCACGCTTTTCTGAATGTTGGCATATACGCAGAAAATATCCTTATTCATTTAAGAGACTACACTAGAGCAACGTCGAGGTTTTTTCCTTCCAAAAACGGTATTCCATTGTCGCTGCAACAATGGAAAATGTTCAAAGACAATTTTGACATTATTCAAACAAACGTGGTCGATGGAGACATGCACGTAGAACTAGATCAAGGCCAAATACTGATCTATCCTCAGATCGAAAACAACCGGAAATACATTGTTTTCCAACGTGAAGATGGGAAACAATATAATTTAAATTCAAGCTCATTTTCCACGTTGAGGTCATTAGCACCTGCTGTCGACGTCATGGTGACGAAATTGAAATCTGAGATGGAGAACAAAGGTTAAATAATGACATAAAAATGTTGATACACGTTATCGGGTGAGTTTTTTTTTATTGTGTTTCAAACATTTTTAAAACGAAATAATTCAGTTGCCTTCAGACTGTTGTGAGAGTAGGATGAATCTTACAGAAAAAGCTACGTGCGAAGCTTATGGAATAGTATGTTTCGTATCCAACAATTTGCTAGCGAGAGGACAATCTTTTACAACAATGACACTTTTTAGTGGCGAATATGAGTTAGTGTCACATGCCGAATCGCAGCTTGGGGAGCATTTGTGGCTTTATTTGCGTTTCAAGAGTGCAACATCGCGAGAGAAAGTGTTGAATTTGTTAAAACTGACTGAACTCTCTACATACTATACTGTGCGTGCACTCATCAGTGAAACAAGTCGAAAGCGATGGATTACGAAAATGTGTAAAAAAGATCCTGAAATGCTCGAACTATTGCAACCTAAGGAACTGAATTATTTGTGTTTCGAGATGCGTCTCATTAGATGATGTGAAATATATTTGCATACTGACTTTAAATTTGATTCTTTTCTGTTTGAATATTCTGCTCAGTTCCCTTTTATCATTGCATATTTGAATTGGTACCGTAAAATGCGTGCAGATTAAAAATAGTATAAAATACCGTTAAATTGTTATTTTGTTGTTATTTTAAGAATGGAGTGCGTTGATTGTAGGTTGCGTCTTCCAGCTGCTATGGTCGTTGCAGGACAGCCTAATTCGGGGAAAACGGAATTTGCGGTTGACCTTATTTTAAATAGTTGTGACTTAATTTCTCCAAAACCTACCCAATGTCTCGTAATATATGATATTTGGCAAAAAGCCTACGACCGCTTGAAACAGAATTGCTCCATACCGTTAGTATTCTCTCAAACAGTGGATCATGCAATGATAGAAGCTATTGGCTGCAACCAAGCCACTATTGTTTTAATCGACGATAAAATGTGTGACGTAACAAGTCAAAAATGCTTGATAACTGATATTTTTGTGAAATACTTTCATCACAAAAATTTATTTTGTATTTTACCGGTTCAAAATATGTTTCATAAAAATTTGAGAACCATTTCTGTCTGCTCGACTTATATTGTATTGATACAAAGTCCACGTAATTTGTCACAAGTGAAATGTTTGGGGACGCAATTAGGTTGTGCCAATTTCTTGTGTGCGGTATATAATGACGCAACTCGTAACCCATTCACTCATTTGCTATTAGACCTTCACGCAACGACAGATCCTTCTCTTCGCTACCGTAGTTGTATTTTATCTCAACAACCAATTGTCTATATAAAACAATGAAGAAGAACAAAGTGAAACAGTGCATACCTCTCCTCGAGCTGTTAGCATTGCACAAGGTTTACCGCTCCGTGAAAAAAACCCTACTTACTCAATGTCCTACTGTGCTTGATGTTTTAAATAGCTGCTGTCTGAATGTGTTACGAGGTAAAATACCTTTAAGTATCAACCAAAAAAATAGGTTAAGAAAATATAAAAGTATTTTAAAGTTGTTAGCTACGAAACGTGTGAGCAGGAAAAAAAAAGTAAAAACCCTAAATCAAAAAGGTGAAGGTTTTCTTGGTGCATTGATCCCTCCAGTAATCAGTTTATTGGGTAGTATTTTTTCACGCTAACAATGTATAAAAAAATGATGTTAACTAACTATCCCGGCGTTAGGCCCTTTGAAAAACCTCTCAGTGATTTAGACCAACAAATGAAAAGTATTTTAGAGCAAGATAATGTTGACGACCATCAGAAGGTTGTGTTGTATCAACAAATATTACAGCGCTACTTGAATTATCGTGAACAAGCTAAAGTAAAGGAACCTTTACAAGTTAGTTTTAGTAGCACTAGCACTTTAAATCCGCCAACAACAACTTTAAAAACGGTTGCAACTTCTCAATCAACACCACAGCAGACTGAGGCTAGCGACAGTGAAGATGGTGCATCGGCCGGAAAACCAAGCATTGACGAATTGGTAGAAACGGTTCCTATTAATTATAGATCGGTTGTAGCCGAACGTTTTGCAGAAGGTGACATTTCTTGGAACGAAAGGGGTGAGTTATTATTTCAAGGACGACCTATTAAAAATTCGAATGTCGCCGATTTAGTGCATGGCTTGTTCTCGCGCACAAAGCATGCAAAACGTGTTGCTAATAAACTACCAGGCTGGCAATCTCTTAATACTTTATTAGGTCGCGTAGCAACGCGAAGAAGAAAGTATACAAAACCAAAGAAACCAGTTGAGAAAGATTTGGGGTGGTTTGATGATAGTCAATATTTCTGATTATGACGACTTTAAAAGAAATCTACTTTGACCCGAATTCTCCAGGGTCATTAGGGGGTAAAGAGAGGTTGTATGGTGAAGCTAAAAAATATGGCTTTAGTAGAAAGCAGGTAGACGAATTCTTAAAATCTCAAGATGCTTATACTTTGCATAAAGACATTAGACACAAGTTTACGCGTAACCCTTTCATAACTTATCGAAAAGATCAAATATGGCAGTCAGACCTCATTGACTTAAAGAAATATGCTTCTTTCAATAACAATTTTCAATACGTTTTGATTGCAATTGATGTGTTGACTAAATATCTCAGAGCTGTTCCTTTAAAAAACAAATAAGCAACTGCTATCGTTTCCGGTTTAAAGAAACTGTTCAAAGATAAAAAAACCAGAGTACCTTCATTCCGACGAAGGCTTAGAATACTGCTCAGCAGCTGTCAGAACGTTACTTCTCTCTCTTAATATTAAATGGTACCACACCTATAATCGCTCAATTAAAGCCGGAATCGCCGAAAGAGCAATAAAAACGGTGAAAAGTCGTATATTTCGTTGGTTTACATATACAGGTACATATAATTATGTAGATGTTTTAGATAAGATTGTAAATTCTTACAATAATTCTGTTCATCGTAGCATTAAGTTTAGACCTTCCGAAATTACAACTAGAAAAAAGGAACGCGAAGCTTATAAAAATTTGTATGGTGGTGGGTATTTGTATTTGTATTTGAAGGTAGGTCAGTTAGTGCGCATACCAAAAATCAGACACGTCTTTACACCTGGGTACATTCCAAAGTGGACTAGGGAAACTTTTACAATAGCCAGTAAAATTAAAAATAAACGTTACAAAACACCTGTTTACACGATAAAGGACTACCAATTTGAACCCATAAAAGGGACTTTTTACAGCCAGGAACTGCAACCTATTGTAAAACTAGACAATGTTTACAGAATAGAACGTGTGTTGAGAAAAAAAAAGTAGCAGGTGTGACTCATTTTTACGTAAATGGGCAGGGTGGGGTCCGCAATTTAATAGTTGGGTGACAGATATCGTTCAAGATGGACCTACTTGATAATCTCTACGTAACACTTCCCTCTAATGGTAGTTTTGATGTCTATCCTGATAACACGTTGGCTCATTACAAAAATTATCAGCCAGAAATGCTTCATCTTTCAAACGAATACGAGGTTGCCTTAGTAGAGATGCAGTTTCCTTTAAGAATGGACTATAAACCATTCGTAATGAGAGCTAGCGAGGACGATGTAATCTTAAATGTTTTAAATTTAGATATAATTACGCCTACAGCCATTGAATACAAACTAAAATGCACCAGCGGTGGTATCAGCTATGACACAACTAGTGACCTCGTAGAAGCGATAAATAAAGAAATAGCAGAGTTTAGGAGATCAAAATTTGAAGATTATAAAGGAAAGGAACATCCTTTTCATGATGCAGATTACGAAAAGAGAAAAAGACCTAGAATTAGTTACAATAGCAGTATAAAACGTTACGTCATTCATAATGACATAAGACCAACTACTAATCTGTACATTCGATTATTAATGGGAAACCGTATGGCTCGCAGGCTAGGCTTTGAACCAAATCAATTGCCACTTTACCCCTATCGTGATGATGGAAGTCTCGCAACAATGGGGGGTGTTGTAGTTGTTTTAGATAAAAGCATCTCTTATAAAACTCGAGCTGAATTAACCGTCACAGCGGTTAATCCTTCGCCTCACGATAATAACAACCTTCCAGATTATATTTGGGTTTATACAAATCTAATAAATCCGTGGTTTAAACGTTTATTCAGGAGCAAGATTCCAGGCTGGTCATGGCCTTGCTAACCTTTTTTCTAGTATATCTATATATGCTATGCCTTTCGTTCGTTCAGTCGGCAGCTATTTAGGACGCAAAGCTTTAGGAACCGGAAGTAATATCGCACAAGATTTAATTGCCGGTAAAAATTTTAAACAGAGTGCAAAGGATAGGTTACAGGAGACTGGTGAACAAATATTAGGCGATGTTAAGGCTAGGTTCAGTCAATCTGGTAGTGGACTCAAGAGAAGACGCAACTCTCCCAAGAGGAATACTAGTAAGAGACGACGAACAGTTACAGTAGCTAAGAAGAAGAAGAAGAAAAATAAGAAAGTGATTCGAGATAGCATTTTTTAACAAAAATGTCTTTCATTCATCCTACATCTTGTGAGTGTTTGAAATCAGAATTGGACATGTTTGAAGTTCCACCAACACAAGTGTCTATAGAACGCAATCAGTATGTCGAATACCGCCCTATTGCAACGCCTAATTCAACTATAGAATTTCAGATTGATGGAACAGCAGACTATTTGGACTTGGCACAAACATGTATTTATTTAAAACTGAAAGTTGTAAGCGCCACTGGAGAAGATCTTACTGATGCATTGAGCGCTTTCATAACGCCTACTAACCTATTTCTACAATCTCTTTTTTCACAAGTGGACTGTTATTTCAACGGGAAGCTGATTTCTGGAGGTAGCGACACCTATCGATATAAAGCTGACCTGCAAACGTTGCTCAGTTACTCTAATGCAGCTAAAGACTGTCAGTTGGGAGCTGCCATGTGGAATACTGCAGATAACAGGAAAACTGCTATCGCAAATTCTAAAAGTATAGAGTTAATGGGGCGAATTCATACTGAAGCCTGCAACTTGTCGAAACTTTTATTGAGCAATGTTAATGTAAAGTTTCGTTTCGTTTTATCAAAGCCTGAATTTTCGCTTAAGTTGTCCAATGCTGCTGCCGCTACTTTGAAACCAAAAATACAAATCGAAGCAGCTGCTTTGTTTGTAAAAAAGGTTAGACCCTCCCCATCCATTCTAGCATCTCACATGACAACACTACAAGAAAATAGCGCAAAATATTCTTTTGTTCGTAGTGATATTAAAATACAAACTGTCTCTAGCGGAATGACTTCGGCATTTATTGACAACGTTTTTCAAGGACAGGTGCCGTCTTTTGTTTTGATTTGTTTTGTTGACAACGAAACGTACACGGGTGTTTACAAAAAAGATCCTTGGATATTTGAAAATCACGGTTTGAACTACTTATCGCTCACTGTAGACGGGGAACAAATAGACAAACCGCTACAACCTGACTTTAGTTCCATGACCTACACCCGAGCCTACATGAATTTATTTCACGGATTAGACACATCATTTCAAAACGTAGGTAATGGCATCAAGATTACAGATTTTGCTACAAAACATTGCATGTTTGCTTATGATCTGACTCCGGATGGTTGCACCGGAAATTCAAGCTCTCACGTTTCACTCAACAGACAAGGTGTTGTCAGAATAGAACTTAGATTTGATGCTGCTCTCGCAAAAGCGACTAACGTTTTGATTTATTACGAGATACCGAAGGTTTTAGAAGTTACTTTTGATCGTGAAGTTTTCCTGGAAGGATGAACACGAAGCAGATCAATGACATCTTGAGAAGTAGATGTCCAAATTTCCTGGGAACATACCCCGCACACCACTTACCTGTTGTAATTAATAGAAAAGAATCCTTTCTAGTCGTTAATCATGACACGTGCACTTCGTCGGGAAGCCATTGGTCTGTCATCGGATTGCATAAAATGAAGAATGGAATTAAGATTTCTGAGTTTTTTGACTCTTTTGGCTTCAACTTAGAAAACAATTACCACATTCGACAGTATTTGAGTGATTGGAATGGAAAGAAGATTTGGCGCAACAAGTTTCAAATTCAATCCCCAACATCTTCTACCTGTGGACATTATTGTATTTTTTACATAATTATGAGAACCAAGGGATTTACTCCCGATTACATTGTTAACAAATTAAAGAAAACAGCTTTCCGTGAACGTTATGTGTACAATTTTGTAAAATGTATTAATAAACTTAAAATGTGATTATACAACATTCTCTTAATATTTTCTTTATTCTTTCTACCTCACACAAATAGAGTTACACCGCCCTACACGACTGACAAAGTGTGTAATTTTTTTTAATTTATTGGTTTTTTTTTCGTGTTCTAGTTTTCTAACTTTACAATTTCGTAACATGATTTTTTTTTACAGATGCCACAAGGTTATTTGAGGGCAACGCCTCCACAATGAGCTGAAGACTTGTCACCACTCGATTCGATGTGCACAAGTCTGGATGCCCTCAACGTGTGAGGATGTTTGTTTGTCAGGCGTGTGGTTCGAAGTATAGTCACAAAAGCAGTCTTCTGCGACATCTGCGCAATTGTCACCCAGCCGATGCCGATGCAAACTGTGTTGTTTGCGGTCGACGTTTCGAAAACTGCCGCACACTTCTTCTTCACCAGATACGCGCTCATGTTCCATCACCTACAGCTCCTCAAAACGTTTGCAGTCAGTGTAACGAAGGGTTTGTTTCAAGAATTGAATTGAACCGTCACCGTCATCGTTCTCATGTTGTGCCGAACAGAGCAGATATTCATCTCAGTGAAACAATCTCTTCGTTCAAGAAGACCAGAAGCTCTTTTCGGAATTATATTTCAAGATTTAGTTATGTGTTTCCAGACGACGAAACTCTTCATCCAAATTTGGAATTATTTTTGTTTAGTTTACACGAGCAGTTGTATTCTTTAGTTGAAGAGGTTTGTAGCAACCTTCGCCAGGTTAAACTTGTGACGAGTGTCAAGCTCGAACTACACAAACCTCCTTCGAAAACAATTTCCATTTATTTATGTACAAAACCGTACACAGTGTTACGTCTTGATCAAATTGAAGATGTTTTAAAAGAGGTTTACTTGGACTTGTTAAGACGTTTAGAGCATTACCAAAAGGAAGGTTCTGGCTGGGTTTTATGGAATATTCTTGCCTTGGATCTTCATTTTGCGAGATATCAACCCTTAGCTGGAGGTTGCTACAAACCGTTAGATTCTTTTCTTGCTCATAAAAAGGCAATAGTTAATGTCAAGTGTTACGATTTAAAATGTTTTGAATATTCCATATTAGCCGCCTTACATCCTACTACAAGTCATCCTAATAGGGTGAGCAATTACAAGCATTTGTTACACACTCTACGTGTTGACGAAATCTCTTATCCAGTACCTTTGCATTATGTTCGTAATTTTAAAATTTTAAACGATTTAAAGATTAACGTTTACGGTTATTCTGACAAAGAGGTCTATCCACTCTACATTAGCGAGAGGAATGGAGACGAAATAGTAAGGTTGTTATTGTTAGAAGACAATCACTATTGTTTTATTAAGAATTTCAATCGATTGATATCGGACAATGTTTTCAATAGCTATACTTGTGCATACTGTTTGTGTCCTCAACACGAACGAGATAGATTATACGAACATGAAATATATTGTAAAGAACATAAACCGCAAAGAATTGTTATGCCAGAACCTGGGGAGAATATTATGAAGTTCAACAATTTTGCGAATCAGTTGGCTGTCCCATTTGTGGTTTACGCAGACTTTGAGTCGATATTAACTCCTATACAAGGATGTAAACCTAATGATGAGAATTCCTACACGTACGAATATCACTTACACGAACCTTGTGGTTATTGTTACGTTATGATTGATTGTTTAGGAGAGGTGATATCTAGCGAACTGTATAGAGGTTCTGATTGCGTGTCACGCTTTCTCTTAGCCATCGAAGCTGAGTATGTAAAAAAGAGAGCTTTGTTAACAACCAAAACCGTTAGTAATGACAGAATTTGACAAAATTCACTTTCGAAACAATAACTTGTGTCATATTTGTGAAGAAATCATCGTCGATGGTGAAATGAAGGTTCGCGATCACGACCACTATACAGGTGTTTATAGAGGTCCCGCTCACTCGCAATGTAATATCGAATACAAATTTAAGAAAACAATGCCTGTGTTCTTTCATAATTTGACTCGGTATGATGGACACCTCATAATGCAAGGTATTTCAACCTTTGGTAAACCAAATGTGATTGTTATTCCAGAAAATGTACAACATTACATGTCTATTCAAATTGATAATGTATTATACTTGGATTCTTTTAAATTTTTGCCGTCGTCTTTAGACAAATTGGTGTCATTGCTGGAAGATTCCCAACTTGACATTCTCAAGTATGAATATCCGGAGCAATGGCCTTTGTTAAAGCGTAAAGGGATATTTCCCTATGAATACTTAGACTCTTATGCTAGATTTGAGGAAAAGGCTTTACCACCAAAGGAAGCTTTTTTCTCTAGTTTGACTAAAGAAGGTGTCAGTGACGAGGACTATGAATACACATTAAAGGTTTGGAACGAGATGGGTTGTAAAACATTTGCCGATTACTTTAATTTATATTTGCGTTTAGATTGTTTTTTATTAGCTTGTGTATTTACAGACTTTAGAAAGACTTGTTTAGAATGTTACAAGTTAGATCCTGCTCATTACTACAGCAGCCCCGGTCTTACATTTTCGGCCGCATTGAAAATGACAAAGATTCATTTGGAGTTGTTGACCGACATTGATCAACGTTTATTCATCGAAAGAGGAATACGACGAGGTGTGAGTATGGTAACGAAACGATTTGCACGTGCCAATAACCCATTTATAGGTGAGAATTATTGTCCTGAAAAACCTCATTCGTACATCATATATTTGGATGCCAATAACCTGTATGGGTGGAGTCTCAGTCAAGTGCTACCTTTTGGGGATTTTATGTGGTTGACGGAAGAACAAATCCGTGATTTAGACATTCTTGCCATAGAAGACGATGCAACAAAAGGTACATTCTAGAAGTGGACCTGGATTATCCCCCGCACTTGCACGACCTTCATTCCGATTATCCATTGTGTCCCGAATCAATGCTCATCTGCTACGAGCAGCTGTCGCCTTATTGTCAAGATTTGCATAGGATTCTTAACCTTTCGGACAGTTCTAGAAAACTCGCTCCGAATTTGCATCCCAAATCAAAATATATTGTTCATTACAGAGTCTTAAAGTATTACCTTTCACAAGGTTTAGTAATGAGTAAGATCTATCGTGTTTTGTCATTTGCGCAGAAAGCTTGGTTAAAACCGTACATTGAACTGAATACGGCAAAACGTCAACATGCCACTAACGCTTTCCACAAAGATTTTTATAAGACAATGACGAATTCTCTGTACGGTAAGACAGTTGAACAATTGAGGAAGCGAGTTAGCGTTAAAATTGCAACCACTGAGAGTAAAGCGAGGAAACTGACTTCAAAACCAAACATGGAGAATTTCGTTGTTTTTGATGAAAATGTTGTTATTTTTAAGATGAGGAAAACCAAAGTGGTTCTATCACGTCCAATTTATGTTGGGTTCACTGTTCTCGATCTGAGCAAGTATTTAATGTTTGATTTTCACTACGGACATATAAAAACCTTGTATGGAAACAACGCTTCATTGTTGTTCACAGACACCGATTCCTTATGTTATGAAATCTTTACAGATAATATATACGCAGACATGTTGTTGCATCTTGATAGATACGATACGAGTGATTATCCTACAGACCATGCTTTGTACTCGACCCGGAACAAGAAAGTGCCAGGTATTTTTAAAGACGAGACTTGTTCCGTCCCCATTCTAGAATTTTGCGGTCTGAAAGCTAAAATGTATTCGTTGATTTATGGCGATGTTAACAAACTTGTTGGAAAAGGCATCCAGAGACGTGTACTGAAACAAGAAGTAACTTACAGGCATTACGTTGATGTACTACATAATCAAAATGTATATTGTTTTAAAATGAATTTTCTTCGGAGTAAAACTCACCAGCTAGTGACCGAAGAACAGAACAAACTGTGTTTAACCGCTTACGATAATAAACGGTATCTATTAAGTGATGGCATTAGAAGTTTATCGTATGGACATTATTCCATACCTGATAATACATTGTAAAAAAGGTAAAACCGATACCGTGTATCAACAATGTTATTTTTTTATTGATTCAAACTTGTAACAACACATTTTGTCATTTTTGTTTGAACTGTTGTATTTTTATGACGATTAAATTCTGAGATTCTTGTTACAACATGTAATAAAACATATTTGACAGAAAAAACAGCTTTTTATTTTTCTTCCACTCTGAATGACAACACGATAGGTTAGTAACCTCCATTTTTAGTTCCAATTCCTACCGCTCGAGGGACGACCGGAAACGTCCTCCGCTCACGTGACCGACTCTCGACCAATCAGAGAGCGAGCAGGCCTTACATATTACTTACAACCGGAAGCCATCTTTCTTTCTGACTCCAACCTTCAAAGGAGGTAGACGCCGCGCAAAATCTAATAAAAAAAGTGCAAGTCACTATAAAAATGCATAGTCATACTAACACTAACCCAATACGTCATCTCATCTGTGACGTCACAGATGAGATGATAAGAATTAGTATTGTAGAAAGTAGCCGAGCTGGCGTAGATACGGGCAAACTACACTACTCATAGTAACCTCATCCGAATGTATATAAAGCCTTTTCGTACTATTAATCAAGCAATAGATCAGTAATCATCCATCTAGTAAACATTAATAATGATTTGAATAACAAACTACGTTTCTCCCCCTCAATTGTTGCGATGCATAACATCGTAGTTTAATTATAGGCCTATTCACTTGTTATGAGTTCAAAACTCGACTTGCACCTTTCTAAAAAGGCCTCTAATTGTTTCCAAAGCCGTTAAAAATCCTTTGTTGACTCTGCTCCTTCTATACCCGAACTGTAAAAACACGGAGTCAACTCCCCATGTACTGAGAGCGCTCAGGCTACCCTGCCCGTCCGCGCTGTCATGGCCGACTTCCGGTAGTGCCAGCTCGGCCAGTTATGGTCAGTCTCTCCTCCTCCATGAGTCTCCCTCTACCCCGCTCCACCCCCCGTCACTCTCCTACAGGGCCGCGACTTCCCTCCTCCTTGTTGCCAGGCAGCTGGTATAAAACAGACCTGCAAGACTGCATCCCCAGCTTGCTCACTGATCTCAAAGGCTAGCGGTTAGTACGGCGGTCGGAGTGGAGATATCCCCCAGGGTCCGAATGTTGCCATGCCTGGCAAGGTAGAGTTCGTTGGTAACTAGTTTATTTCTTTTGAAAGTATTCTTTTGGACATTATTTCTAAATTAATAGTTCTTAAAATTTAAACTTAACTTCTAATTTTGAGAATGATTATGCTATCGGCATTTCTGGCCTAGAACTCCCATAACTTAAGGGTTTAAGGTCGCCTTCCTAAAAACCGGCTTTTTTCGTATTTATGTTGAACTCAGTGTTCTTCTAAATAATCTAAATGGTATTATCGTAGAGCTTAGACGTCTTTTGGGTTGTGTACCAGGTTTACCATTTGAGAGTTAGTTTGATCTTTTGCAGTGGCTTTAGAAACATAACTTAAGACTATTTTACAAATGTAAGTTGCATTCTGTAACTTAGAGAGTCCGGTGGCTCAATAAACTTTTCTATTCGAAATTGTAATGTGAACTTTTAGCTTGTTCAATCGCCGATTTTATTGTAAATCATCGTGTGCTTTTAATTTAAAGCTTTCAAAGGTTATTTTTGTAAATTCTAGTTTGCAACTGTAAAGTGTAAAGTTTAACATGTCTTATTGAAAAACCAGGCGTTGTTTAAAACGACAGTTTGATTTCGTGTAGATTTAATTGTATGAGTAAATAACTAAGACCCATTTTTATTTTAACTCCAAGCCTGCAATTAAACACCTATCGTGGAGGCAGTGAAACCGTAGATAGTTAGTACTTTAAACTTAGATAGGACATGGGCGCTCCCCTCCTAACCGTGCAGTAGACACTGCAGTGTTGTATATTCTGTAAAAGTCAAAACAGACACCCAGAGTACTTCCTAAGAATTTGCCAGAACACCAGATGTCGGTGCCTATCTGAAAAGCACTTAACGTGACAGGTAGCGCCGCTACACTTAGAAAAGAAACAAACACTTTATTTAGAAGCAAAAGGATTAACTCTACTATCAACACAACAGGATTGCTTCTAGATTTGTACTCCAAAGTCGACAGGCATCAGCAGAAGCTAGCACTATTGGACAGGACTTTAACACTACCAAGACTACCTTCGTATTTCGGTACAATTTCCGATAAATATGTACCCCAGCTTTAAATCTCAATGCTCATCTCGCACCAAATTTTTCGGAGCTTTTAAACAAAGTAAACAAGACCTTCAAGTTAATGTGCGATTCAGTAACATTAACACTTTTCAAAGACGGTGTTGATTCAACTAACTTCCACTCCGAATTAAAATTAACGAAGTCAAACAAACTATTATTCTGGAATTAATAGGCGAAGCTAGGATAGTGGAATTCTGTAGCACATCGGACACCAAAAAAAGGAAAACACACCTAATTAAAGCAGGAGAAGCAATCAAGATTTCGGATCGTAATCAGCAAGAATGGAAAATATGCATTCCTCTAACTCCATCATTCGATGCACCTACAATCTGTCTTATTTATTGGGATAGCACATCTAATCCTGAAGTAATTTCAGCAAAAAACGAAGAAAATGCGAAGAAAAAGGGAAACTTCAGCAACAAGTGAAATCCGAGCAATCTAGCAACACGACTCCTCACAAACTCCATCTAGCGGCAGAAATTAACACTAACGGTTTGCTCGCCGAGCTAGCTCCAAACGAACATCGAGCGAAGAAACAAGCTCGACTCACGCTCGGGTTGATTGCGTAGGTTATAACTCAAATCAGCACATTCAAGACATCTAATTTTTAATTTTGGAAACGTAAGCAAACTGTCAGTTTTAGCCAGCAAAGCAGGAGTTTTGCTTATGGAATCTTCAACAGCGCAAGAATTACTACGTAATCCACAAATTAAATGTCACGAAGTCGAAACTCTAATTCCCGTAAATTCAGTGGAAGTGGAAAAAGATGAGCCGAAAAAGTGTTGATCGCAGAAATAAGCAAATGTGGATTTTCCCGAAACCAGAAGTTTAGAGTCGTTCCCGATGGCAGTTTTGGTAAAATCTACATTTTATTGGGTTATGATTTTTTGTCAAAACATCCAGAATTTGTTAAGTTACATTGTTCAGACCAAATTTTAGAATTTAGTTTATCTCCATCACCTTTTCATGCTTGGGTAAATCATGTTCAGAACAAAGAATTAATTAATTTTGAAGATTTTAACGTTACGACTGAGCATATTGCTACGATCAACATTTCTTCAGATGTCGAAACAGCCGAAAATCCAAGTTTTCACTGGAATCCAACACCCCACGATTATTACGTTGAAATTCCAGTTTCACTCTACAAAGATGTTGTTTTGCCAAACAAATAAATAGACATAAATCTATGATTTGTGTATTATTTGTCTTCCCTCTCCATTGCCTATGGCCGAGCAAATTTCGGTCGAATGGAGTCCTGGTCACGGTTGTGACCTTCATAACGGGTTCAGTGAGTTATCTTTATGCCAGTGGAGGATGTGGCCGTAGCGATTAAGGTACTATGCAAGTGATCTGGGGGCGTACTGGGTAGCCGGTTCGAATCTGGGTCATGCCACTCCGACGAAACGTAAGAGCAGAAAGGTGGCTTACTGAACTACGTTATTTCTAGTGTTTAATTTTTGCTGCTGGCTAATTTCCATTTTTCCTGAATTAGTTTTGCCAAACAACAGTGATACAAAAATTTGTGGATTTCTCCATTAAGCCTATCCTGAATTGCAAAGTGGTATATTTTTGCTACAATGCAAAGAAATCCCAATCCTTCTTGCCAGATGTTTGGTTAACAATAGTCCTATGGGACTAATTCCTATTAATGGCGATTAACGCATCTGGGGAAGATATATTTCTAAAGACATGTTCTATTTTGGGCCACTACACCACTGCAGAAATAGAATATAATGACGATGAGGACAATGAACAATGAACAAGCTCCAACAACAAAAGATAATCCCCCTCCTGAAGATTTAACTCAGTCAATAGGAAGAGCTAGAACAAAAGATAACACAGTCAAAAGATCAGTCACTTCGCAAGCTAATCCCGAAACCAGTCCCGACCTTCCTTCCTTCTCATGGCTCACTCAGATAAAGGAACGTGCAGATTCTATAGAAATTGGCAGCGTCGGGTCCACCCAGTCTACGCTCCCTAATCTCAAAACCGGATCCATCCCCCTCCCTCCACAGGAGCCAAGGTCGGTTGACGTCAATGACACCGTAGGGTCAGCCCACTCAACACTTCCCACCAACACAACAAAGAAACAAAGACCTTTTCAGAAGAGGAATGGAACAGATTGAAGTTTAAATTCAGCCTACCGGATTTAAATGAAGAAGAGTGAATAGAATTTTTGGAAATGCTGAAGACACATCAGGATGCCTTCAGTAAAAACGAACTTGATCTTGGGACTTACGAAAATTATGAAGTGAACATACACCCAGCACCAGTAAGTCGAAGATTTATAGGGGGCCTTTCCATCAGCGAGAAATTTTGGTTAGATACTTAGAAGAGCTAGTCAGCATTGGCATCATCAAGGAATGCAAATCAGCTTGGCTTAGCCCATGCCTAATTATAAAAAAAGACCTGAAGGATACCTGGTTGTCGTTGACTTATGCGGTCTTAATACCATTATCGAGAGTGTCTCAGTCCCCTTGACCATCATCACTGAAGCACTAGCTAATCTCAATGGCACCAACTACTTCACAAAGCTGGATATTCTTCCAACTCAAGATAGCCAAATCAGCCAGGGAAAAAACCGTGTTCCAAAGCGCCAGCAAAGTTTATTGTTTCCAAAAACTTCCCATGGGACTTAAGATAGCCCCCGCCCACTTGCAATTCTGCGCACAGCAGATATTCGCCGAGATTTTAGGTGCATATTGTACTATCTACTTTGACGACACACTCCTCAGCTCTTTAAATTTCCGAACCCACTTGCTCCAAGTAGACAACGCCCTGTCACTAGTCGAGAAATCGAAAACGAAACTTGGCCCAGAAAAATGCATTTTCACTGTAAAACAAATCAAATTTCTTGGATTTATCGTCAATGAGATGGAGTACAGCCAGACAGAGACAAGATTAAAGCAATGGAACTCTTCCCACAGCCTAAGAGCGTCAAGGAAATACGCAGATTCATCGGGATGTGCAGATTTTTTCGCCAACACATCCCTTTCTTCTCGGCTTTCTTGAGTGGTCTTACCAAGCTCACTAAGAATGCGAAGTTCATACGGGACAAGGAAGCGGACGATGCATACAAGGGACTGAAGAAGTCCTTGGTAAATGCAGCTGAACTCCGCCATCCTGATTTTTCCAAGCCCTTTCACGTTGATGCGGACGGAAATGACGTATCTTTAGGTGGCTGCTTCACGCAGATACACGACGGCATAACCTACCCCCTACCTATACTTTAAGAACCTTGACACCCGCCGTTCATAAGGAAAGTACTACTGTTACAGAAATTTTAGCTGCAATGCATACCTGCGAAACCTTTCGCACTTTCCTCCTGGGTAAATCCTTCTTCTTGGACCACGGACCATATGGTACTTTATTTTTGTATCACAGCAGTGGATTGTCACCTAAACTGGAGCGAATCCTTACAAAGGGAGTACGACTAAGGGAGTAAGACTTCGAAATCCAACATAGGCTTCGCAAGCTTGTACCAGTTTCACTAGTAGAGATAGCAGTTTCTGTGCTCGACTCGCAATTTACAGACTGGACACGAATGCACGTCGTAGCTGATCAACGAGCAGACGAGTATTTTAAAAAAAATTGGAGAAGCATCAAGGATGATGAGCCAGCAGATGTCATCGACGCTCGTAGCAAAAGGAACATTTATTACAAGGATTTAGACGGCAGGTTATCTAGAACATGGCTTAAAGACCCTTCATAAGGAAGATTAGAGGACATAGCTCAAGTTTGCATCCCCGAAGCACTAGTAAACTTTTGCATTCTCTACCATCATTCTTCACCAGCAGCTGGACACCGAGCAGCAAAGAGCAGCTAAAACTTACACAACTACATTGCTTTTGGCCCACCATTATTAGAGACATCGATTACTATGTGAAGACATGCCTCATTTGCCAGCA